>MJUU01048788.1:109962-150285 GCA_002080025.1 Modiolus philippinarum | reverse complement strand
CCTAAACATGTTATATGACTGATAAACCTTGGTCACGGATGTTAATTTCTTATTGGCGACAAGTTTCAAAATGACAAATAAAAGTTCATATGGAAAAAAGTCAAGTATCGATGCAAGCATTTCTATTCCAGTTGAACATCAGATGTCCTCAACATACATGTTTCTCCATTTTACCTGAATTATCACCAAGTTATAACATGTTTGTGAGCATTGCTTTCTCGGTAACGCTTGTTAATCCAAAATTAGCGACAGCTTGAATAGTAAATTCTCAAAGTTTTATACTTTAAGGTGTCTGTTTCCAGTTGCATACACTGAAAAACAAAGTGGCTTCCGTCTTAAAAGTTAGTTGTGAAATATCAAAAACCCGGTTTCAATAATTACGACGTTAACCTCAAAAATTAAATTCTGCTAGCGACATGGAATTTTAGTTAAAATTTGGTTGTTTAAATCCAGCTCGTGCCAAAATTGTTGATAGTGTCATGCTCCTGTCGGTGAATTTGTTTTCTTCAGATGTGTGACAAAACAAAATAACGTTTTGTTTATAAAAGAAAAGTAATTTTTACAACTTTTTTAACCAAGGACAGTAATATTACGATGTGGGTCACAATTTTGAGAATCACTGATAGGCGGTAAAAGCCAGCTTCCCCGACCAGATTTATTTTACATGCGGACTAAATTTGTGCCAGAAGACGAAAAATAAAATTAAAAAAAAAATAACAGAGAATTGTAAGCAACAATGTATTTAAATAATAAGTTATCAAACCTCGTTTTAATAATGTGGCGTTTATGTTCATTGTTTGTTTATTTGGGTTGTCTTCGTCATGTTGTCCTCATTTATGTTACATCTGAATTGCCGTGTTTTTTAGATTATTGGTTTCATAAGATTCCCCCTTTTTCTCTTATTTTGTTTCTGTATTCGTTTGTTTATGTCTTAATCAGGCATGCCTCAAACAATTAGTCGCTCAAGTTTGTTTTGGATACTTAACAATACATTTGATTTTTTTTTTTCAATCATCAACTATTAGTATTGGTAAACTTTGTAATAGATCTATGTCAAGATTCTATTTTCACTTTTCATTCTGTTTTTATGCGTGTTTACAAATATATTTTTAGACTAAGAAAGGTCCAATAACTCCTTTCTTCCTTTACTTTAAATACAAATTTCTGTCCTTTTATATCCTTATTTCTCATTTGCCCTGTCCACAATTAAATTTTATCTTTTCTGGACATAATTTGGTTGAAATCAGTACAAGAAATTGTATATATATACATACAGTTGCAATTTTACAGAATCAAACTTGTCGTCAAATAACATTGTGCAATTTACTGCCATATAAGTATATATCGCGTTATTAATGTGTAGGGGTAGAGATATGGAAGGATCGATCTGTTTGGTGTTGGATATGGAAATATCAAGTGAACATAATCACTTACAGACGGAGGAGGAGCAATCGGAATTTTGTACTATATGCCTGGACATGATTGAGGTACATGAATATGACGAAGAAACCTGCACCCCAAGTGCAAGCATGTCTTCCATGACAAGTGTATGCAGGGATGGCTTCAAGCCACCTGTCCAATCTGTAGAAGAGAATGGATTGACCTACCTTGCTAATACAAATGTGATCTCCGTATACCAAATTCTGATCAGTTCTGGTTCCAAGGTATCCAACCCCGCTATCTTTTGCTTTCAATTTCAGTCATGTTCTAATTCGCTATACTCAAACTAACATAAATTATTTAGTAAATAACAACACATATATCTGATGTGAACCCTCCTACCGAGTAGCATACTTTATTTACAATAAAGATCAATTGTCCATCAAACAGGCTCTCCCAGCCACAAGCTCTCCCAGCCACAACAGGCTCTCCAAGCCACAAACAGGCTCTCCAAGCCACAAACAGGCTTCCAAAGGCACTTATTTAGTCATTCGACTAACTTATAGTCAATAAAAATCACACAATATTTACATAGGTTCACCATTCTACAAAAAAGAAACAACTAAATTAATTCATGGATGCAACATGAAAAAAATTTTATATTGACAATTTCTCAAGGGTGGGTGGGTAGGGTATGCTACTCGTAAAGACAGAACTTCGAATGAATACTTAAAAATTTAAACCGAATTTATATCACGTGTATATGTGACTATCTTACCGTTCGAACACACCTTTACTGCAATGCCACAATTATTGTCCAATAGGAACCTTTTTATACAAATAGTATTAACTGCATTGCGACAATATTACGTCCAATCAACTTCAATGCGTCAATTCCTAGTGTCCAATCAAATTTTGTAAACAATACTAAACCGTGTTTACTAGGGATGAGTATCATCAATAAAATATTGTATCGTGATATATCGATACTGGGGAAGCGTGTCGTGATACGTATCGATACGTATCGTCTTCTGATTTCTTAATTTGATTACATTTTTAAATCTGCTTCTTTTAACTATTTTATGTGATAAAATAGTAAAATACTCCTTAGTAAGACAAGAGTGTTCATTTTTTTATGTAGCTAAATAAATTTGTATGTCCTTTTTCTGACTTTCCATACCAAAGTCAGAAAATTTCAAGAATTAAGGTGGTACTGATTCTGAAATTTTAGCAGAAATCAGAAAATGATACGTATCGATACCGGCGCTGGATTCCGTATCGATATACTTAGTTTGTTGAAAAATTTCGCGATATATCGATATATCGGTATATCGTTACACCCTAGTGTTTACCATAAACACTGACAACGTGTAGGAAAGTAAACAAATACATGTGCTTCCTTACTATTTAAAAATCTATTTTAAATCTTTTAGGATCTCCAATAACTCATGGGTTCTGTTATTTGAAAAAGGATTTTTGCTAATTTCTCATTCGCCCCGTCCACACTTAAATTCTATCTTTTCTCGACATAATTGAGTTGTAATTAGAACAAGAAATTATGATATATTTAATATTTAAACGGTTACAATTTTACAGAATCAAACTCATCGCCAAATGAGACAGTGTAAATAAATGTAGTAATTGCTTTATGGTATCAATATGTAGAGGTAGAGATATAAAACAATGGCCATGATGGCAGTAGAATATCGAAAGGACACATGATTGTAATTATAAAAATCAAAATCCAGAGACATCACAAAAACGAGAACACAGAAGAGGAAAGGGTTCTGCTGAGCGCAGCATGCCAACCACTGAAGTTTCAACAAGTTTTCTCTAAAGTGAATGTAGACACAGTAAAGAGCTTAACACAGTAATTCTAAGAAAAATAATAAAATAGCACTTTTGAACCCTTATAACTCGGAAACAGTAGAGCTACACACAATGTATTGACTATGAAGTGAAGCTCAAATCAAGACGAATCCAAAGAAAAAACACTGAAATTAAATGAAAAATAAAAAATTTTAGGTACTTTATATTTTACGAAGGGATATGGAGTAAATGAATACGAGACCATGACACATTTGTCAACTCCAACTTTGCATATTTGCAATTTATAGCTCGTAAACAGTAAGTTCTAAATAAAATACTTTGAAACAATCCGAAAGCTTACAACAAAAGGAATCCAAAGAAAAAAATTCCATCGAAATCTGATGAAAATTAAAAATATGTGGCCCCTCATTTGTCGAAAATGAAAAAAAAAATATATCAAAAATGAGATGGGTTGAGATCATGTTATTATTTACTGGAATAATTCTTTGCAAAAAATGCATCAAAATCGGTCTAAAAATATTTTTTAAAAATTGAAATTCGTCTCTGTTGGGCCCATTTTTCTGATAAACGGTACGCGCGGCGTAAAATCCGTTTACATACCCCGAATGGGAAATTTCCTCAGAAGCAAACAGAAAGTAACAACATAAAAAATGATAAATAATGAATATTCTAATGCACAAAAAAACTACACAATTTGGCCCTTTTCGGTTATTAATTTTTTTAAGGTGACCTAAAATAACTAAAACCAATCCAAGCAAGAAATATTGTGGTAATTTTCATAAACATTGATCTGACAATAAGAATCAAAGCTTTTGATCAAGAAAAGAAGTGCCTATATAGACGACGACGACAGCACCACACGTCGTATAACAACGACACAAGACTGTCACAAAACGCGGAAATATAAAACTTAGATCCTCACAGTGTGAACTAAATAAAACCTGTTTATGATTTTTATGTTGCTTAATGTGCTTAGGCATATTTTTTGTGTGCTTGAAGTTGCATGTTGCATGTTTTGTTGATTTGTTGATGTATTTGTTTTATATATTCGGTAAAAGCTCTCAAGAGCTTGTGTTTTATGTTATTTTACATGCAGAATTGAAATAAAGTTTTTGTAGTCAGTACTTTTGTGCTGACCCGAAAACCGACTTTATTGAAACTTGCAATATCTAAATTTTACAAAATTTTGTTTAAAACTAAGAAGAATCTCCCTCATGCATAGCTCTGTCCTTACCTGAAGTTTGGCTTTTCTGTTTAGATCCTTTTGGTTATTTGTTCTCTATCAGATTTACACGTTTTCGGTTAACGGACTTCCAAATGTTTGGTTTTATCTATGCAGAAAATAAATTAACAGTAACTTCGGTATTTTGTTATTTATAACCACTGGGCCGATGCCTCTGCTGGTGGACTGTTAGTCCCCGAGGGTATTCACCAACCCAGTAGTCAGTACTTTTGTGCTGACCCGAAAACCGACTTATTGAAACTTGCAATATCTAAATTTTACAAAATTTTGTTTAAAACTAAGAAGAATCTCCCTCATGCATAGCTCTGTCCTTACCTGAAGTTTGGCTTTTCTGTTTAGATCCTTTTGGTTATTTGTTCTCTATCAGATTTACACGTTTTTCGGTTAACGGACTTCCAAATGTTTGGTTTTATCTGCACTGATGAGACATAATTTGTCGAAATGCGCATATGCAGAAATAAATTAACAGTAACTTCGGTATTTTGTTATTTATTACTTACTACTTACTTACTTACTTACTTACTTTTAACCGAGAGTGACATCAAGTGCACCAGAAAGATGGATATATCTGTGGTTAAAAATGGAAGAATCAAGTGATCATATTCGCATACAAACAGAGGAGGAGCAATCGGAATTTTTTACTATATGCCTGGACATGATTGAGGTACCTTGAATATGTACGAAGAAACCTGCACCCCGAGTGCAAGTATGTCTTCCATGACAAGTGTATGGCGGGGTGGATTCATAAAGCCACCTACTCATGATTCAAATTGTAGGAAAAATGGATTGAGATGCCTTGCTGATGAAGTGTGATCTCCTCCGTATACCATAGAAAAAAGAAAGGAAACGAGGAATGTGTCAAAGAGACAACGACCCAAAAGGGAGTAATAACAACTCAAAGCCACCATAAGATCTTCAATGAACGGTGAGAAAACCCCACACCCAACGGCAGGTCGGAGTCGGCCCCTGAATAAAGAGTTATCAAGTTCTGAGAAATAAACATCATCCTAGACTCCTATAAACATAAAGTAAACTAACTAGAAAAAAGACAAGACACACAAAGGCTTAATAAATTTCCTGACTTAGGACAGGCGCAAACCTGCTGCGGCGGGGTTAAACTAGTTTTATTGGGCCCAAACCTTCCCCCTACAGCCAATGTGATAAATCAAAAACAATCGTAACAACAGTAAAATTCAGTTGGCAACAGGACTGGGTCAATTGTGAAAAATGAAACTGAAAGAACTAAATATACGTACATAAACATGAAATCAATAAAGACTACTAGCAATTAACTGACATGCCAAGTAAGTTATGTACCCTCAGCATACAGCTTCCACCAAGATCTCTTCCTGTGAGGAGTTTAGCATAATGATTTCATACATATACCGGAATACATAACCCGTGTCCATGCCATACAGATTTTAGAAATTTAGAATGTGTTTAGTTAAAATGCAAAGACCCAATCAAAAAATCAATGTTAATACCAAAGAAGGCCATACGTATTGACTTGACGACAATACCGTAATTATAACCCTTATGAATTAGACGATTTAAAGGTTTTATAAGTTTGTAAGCATATCTATATTCATATCAGTGTCTAAACATGATAATTTTGATTTATTGGCTTATCTAGAAAATAAAATGTTATCTTGAGCAAAGATAATTTTGAGTGAGGTAGACCTTGACAAAATTAAACCAGTGATAAATGACTTACTTCTTAACATAAAAAACACAAATTTTCAATCCCTTTCTGGACTCATTTCAGGGGACTACTGAGGCTGTTTAACACTATGTAAGTGTGATCACAATACGTTTTAGACATAATTAAGTGGAATGTTCTGTCTTCTGGTCCCTTATGGCTCTGAACCATTATCTATGACAAAACAATTAGGATCGACATTAAGATCATCTTGTTAGCTCCTAAACGGTAAAACCTCAGAAAATATGTCGACATATTACTGACATTTTACGGTAAGAGATCAGAAGATAATAATCCATCGAGAAATGAAATTTCCAAGCCTTTAGTGAAAGCGAGATTTTGGTATCTTAGACCTTGGAAATTGTAACAGATTTTAAAAAAAAAAACTTATTAAATTATCAATTTTGAACCACTTGCAAACTTTATTGACTGATAGTCGGAAATCATGTTCACTAACACCCTGGAACTTGTACATTTTGAGATACATGAAAGTTGGTTAGTTTTACGAATTCTATCCATTCTTTAAACTTGTTCTTGTGTCCAAATATGTCTCTACCACTTGAATTGTAATGCAAAGCACACTTTGCCATGCCTTTTCTAAATATTTTGGGAATATGTTGGTATTTGAGGATGTTTCTCGATGTCTGAGCGAAACTAGAGTCCGCGTTATCGAAAAACGTCCGGTTTATCTAGAATTTCTGATTTTGCCTTGAGACATTAAAACATCGTAGATATTATAAATTGATAAGAACATTCTCTGAATTTTATTATAGACACATTGACTTATTCAGAAAATTTGGTTCTACATGCAGGGCTCTTATACATCTGGGCATTTCACATCCAAACTTCTATGGCAATATCATTTACAAAGCGCATAAATTCAAAAATTGTCCTTCCAAACTTATTAATCCGTTGAACAAACTTATTCATAAAGGATGTAAATACAGCACTGTTGTTAAATCTTTACTTCTGGTTAATGTTGGCAAAAATATTGATCATCTTCTAAATGCTTTACACCATAACTAAATTTAAGCAATTTTTCATATTGGCAGTATTTGGCATATCCCAATATCATGCTCTTCTTTCATAATTGATGATGTTGTTATACCAAATCTATTTAGAAGTATTTCAATTGAGGTTTCATAAGTAAGAAGGCTTGATGTCATAGTCAACGGAAATTATGTCCTTAGCTAGCTGTCAGCAACTGCGAGCATTTGTCTGGACAGTACCTGTGTGTATTGTCTTCATGTTTTATGTACTTCATTGTAAGGGTACTCGTCTTGATAAGTTGGACTTTTTTCTAGTTTGATTTTTACTGTGAGTCTTTTTGTGTATTTATTTTTTAGCCATTCACCACACATAGGAGAGGGTTTGGATCCAAAAAAACGAGTTTAACCCCACCGCAATTTTTGCGCCTGTCCGAAGTCAGGAATATGTTGGTTATTGGTTTGCCCGTGTCTTCTTATTTAAAATTTTAGTTTCTTGATATTTGGGTTATTGGATGTAATTTGTTTCCATTGATTTATTCACTTTTTTACCTTTTTGGGCCATTTAGGGATTGCTATATGATGTGAGGTTCCTCACCGTGTTGAAGACCGTACGGTGACCCCTAGATGCTTTGTTTTGGGTCGTTTTAATAACCTGGATATGGGATGTTGTCTCCTTGACATTTATCACATTTCCTTTCTTTTTCATAAAGTCTAATATTAAAACACGAATTTAGGTTGAAGTAAGACATTAATGTACTCACTACCCAAGACAAATCTATACACACAAATATTTCATTGACTTATTACCACTTAGTTATTGAGGAAATGATAAACTCACAATTGTTATTATACCTTTACAATATTTTTCTAAGTAAAATTCATTGTGATAAAAAGTACATTTCTTTGTTGAAAAGGAACTATTTACCGGTAACTATTTTACCGAGAACCGGGAAATAGTTCGAAGAGTATTAACCGGTCAGTGAATAGCAATGTGATGACTTTTCGCGAACTTTTCAGTGACGCCGTTCATTGGTCAGTGGGCTTGTCAGTTCCGCATGAGTGACATTTTTTATGGCGTTGGGGAAAAAATTACATCACATTTTAATTTTTTTTCAGTTGATTTTCGGTATTTCACAAAAAAGTTAAGATTCGGTATTTACTGGCTATTCGCGCCGGAAAATACTTGTGTCTCAGGGAACAATAAACTTGCTATTGTTCTCATAGCCAGTAAATAACTGTATAATATTGTCATAGACCGTGAAATGAAGTCTATGTCAAATCTATATTTCAGAGAGTCATGTACTACTCAAGCCAAACCAGAGTCATTAATAACACAAAAGGATAAGCAGCTCGATATGCAAAGTGTGTCCCTGTTTGGCCTAAATACGAAAAAGGAAGTAGATTCGGTAAATGTCACGGAGACAACCAATATGAAAAAGAAAGGAAATGGGGTAAATGTCAAGGAGACAACATCCAATATCCAGGTTAAAACGACCAAAAACAAAGCATCTAGGGGTCACCGTACGGTCTTCAACACAGTGAGGAACCTCACACCATATAGCAAGCCCTAAATGGCCCCAAAAAGGTAAAAAAAGTGAATAAATAAATGGAAACAAACCACATCCAATAACCCAAATATCAAGAAACTAAAATCTTATAAGAAGACACGGACAAGCCAGTCACCAACATATTCCTGACTTGGGACAGGCGCAAAGATTGCAGTGGGGTTAAACTCGTTGTCTTGGATCCAAACCCTCCCCCTATGTGTGGTGAATGGCTAAAAAATAAATACACAAAAAGACTCGCAGTAAAAATCAAACTAAAAAAAGTCCAACTTATCAAGACGAGTACCCTTACAATGAAGTACATAAAACATGAAGACAATACACACAGGTACTGTCCGGACATATGCTCGCAGTTACTGACAGCTAGCTGATGACATAATTTCCGTTGACTAAGATATCAAGATATCAAGATATTTCCGTTGACTAAGATACCATCTCCAGTTTAAAACGGCCCAAAACAATGTACTAGGGGTCCCCGTAAGTTCTTCAACACTGTGAGGAAACTGACACCATATGGCAAGCTCTAAATGGCCCAAATAGTATAAAAAAAAATAAACAAAATACCGAAGTAACTGAGAATTTAATTTCTGCATTTGCGCATTTCGATAACTTATGTCTCTTGGCAGTGCAGATTAAGTCAAAACATTTGGATATCCATAAACCGAAATATGTGTAAAAGCTGATAGAGAACAAATTACCAAGAGAATCTAACCAAAGGCTCCCTGGAGCCTGTATCGCTCACCTGGCTTTCAGTTGCCACAATGAAAATGGCAGTCAACAAACAATTTTCAACACCGGTTTTGAAGTCACAACATCAATATCTATTTGGAAACCAAATTTTATTGAAATCAGACCATGTTGAATTTTCCCGCCTTTTTTGGCGGCCATTTTGAAAATGGCAGTCAACGAACAATTTTCAACACTGGTTTTGAAGTCGCAACATCAATAAACCAAATTTCATTGAAATCGGACAATGTTGAATTTTCCCGTCTTTTTTGGCGGCCATTTTGAAAATGGCAGTCAATGAACAATTTTCAACACTGGTTTTGAAGTCGCAACATCAATATCTATTTGGAAACCAAATTTCATTGAAATCAGACAATGTTGAATTTTCCCACCTTTTTGGCGGCCATTTTGAAAATGGTGGTCAACGAAACAATTTTCAACACCAGTTTTGAAGTCGCCACAGCATTGCAAACATTTCATCAATTTACACTTTACCTTCATCCTCTATATTTCTGGAAATTAAGGATGAAAAATATGAAAAATTTTGAAAACTCTGTGAAAAAGGGCAATAACTCCTACAAGGGTTTTTGGATTATCTTCAAAATTTCAGGGTGGGTAGACCTTGACATGCTGAACATTTTTGCAATTAAAGTTGACTTCTGTCTCTTATAGTTTTTCTGAAAAAATTTAATAAAGTTAAAATTTTGAATTTATTACGGAAAATGGGCAATAACTCCAAGACGGGTTTTCGGATTTTCTTCAAAATTGCAGGGCAGGTAGATCTTGCCATGCTGATCATCTTTACTCATGTCAGATTTTTGATAACGGTTTTCGAGTTATTTGCAAAAAACAGCAATTTACCCCTATGTTCTATTTTTAGTAACAGCGGCCATCTTGTTTGATCTACGGACTAATCGAACATAATTTTTAAACTGCATACCCTGGTGATGATCCAGGCTGGTTACAATTGGCCCAGCAGTTTCAGAGGAGAAGATTTTTGAAATTGTTGACGGACGACGGACGGACGCCGGACGACGGACGACAGACGCAATGTGATGACAAAAGCTCACATGGCCTTTTAGGCCAGGTGAGCTAAAAATAAAAGCCAAAATCAGCTTAGGACAGAGCTATGAGAGAGGGATATACTCCTTAGTGAATAAATCTATGGAAACAAACCACATCCAATAACCCGAATATAACGAGCTTCCCTAAAGCTCGGAATGTAACATCAGTCAACAGGCTTACTTAATCCTAATGTTATGAAATCCCATCAAAATCAGGGAAAAAAAATAAATTTTAACTTTAATTGAAAACTTGCAATTTTTGCCCTTTTGACCCCATATATTTTACGAAAGGATATGGAGTAAATGAACATGAGACCATAACACATATGTCAACTCCAGCTGAAATAATTTTAATGAGCTGTATGGCCATTTCGGAAACTAATTCCTCATCAGCAGCACTAGAACCCAAACAAAGGAAATCCATAAATCCATATAGTTCGGAAAGGTGAGAGTTACGCAGAATACTTTAACATATTGCCAAACACTTACAGCAAGATGAATCCAAAGAAAAAATCCCATCAAAATCCGATGAAAAAACACATGGGTCGTAAAATCCGTTGCAGTTTTGAAATTGCCCAAGGAGCACACTGCAAGAAACCCCATCAAAATCTGCTAAATAATAAATGTTCTACAGCATAATACGTGAAAACACTTAATTTGCCCTTTTTGGTCCTTTTTTCTAAACTGGCGGGTACATAATAATAGAGACCAACCTCAGCCTTCTTTTTGTGACAAGGAAGTTTGTTTTAAAATTTGATATGGATAAATCAGATGGAACTCTACAGACGACGATAGCGCAATACCATAATAGTATCTCAATTATTTACGGTTTAATTAAAACACTAAGTTTTTAATACTGCTTTTATCTAAATTGAATAAAGATATCGAAATATTTTCTCAACGTATAAAATGGCAATGTTTCGTGTTTACCAGAGCTATTTTAACTGGCGTTTTGCATTTGCGCCGATTTGCATTTCATTTGCGCCGATTTTTTCGTTCATTTGCGCCGATTTTTTCTTTCATTTGCACCGATTATTTCTTTCATTTGCGCCGATGTTTTACTTGTTAATTTCGTGTCAAATACAGGTATTTTTTTCATTTCTTCACACTATACTGATGAAATTTTAAAAATTGCTTAAAAAGCTCATACGGATTAAAAATAAAGCTCAAAGGGTGATAAAAATGGAATAAAAAATATAAAAGCAAATGTTTAACTAAGTACATATTTATACAATGGCTCTGTCTTTACAAGATGTATTGGTACTACATTGTTATCCGTATTCGGTAAGTTACCTAACCCTAACCCTAACCCTATTCTAACAAGAGAAAAGCTGTCAACGTGATAACTAACCCCCTTTTTTCACTTTGACAGTATATTTAACACATCAGTCAACCCTGAATATTTGAAATGTTCATGTATATTTTCACTCTATAATGCTTAATCTTCCACTGAAGTGGCCTTTTCACTCAAGAGAAATGTCTTAAAATGTTTGCAGATATTTGAACCCGAAGTCAGATATTCGATATAAAAATAAGTAAATTCAACAACTGGCATTTTTAACATAAACTATAAAAAAATAAGATAAAAATCATGCACATCTCTGATATAGGCACAATTCATCTTGAAAAAAATTTGATATGGACAAACACGGTATCCTGTTGGCAGAAATTTGACTTAAATTGGATAAGTTCAACATCGTGTATTTTTGCATAAATTTTAAAAACAAAAAAAAATCGTACAAAATCGGACAAATGGGGTACCCCTTGGTAAATATATCGGCAAACAAATACCGAAGCAAAAATGAAGAGAGGAGAGATTCCAAAATCTAAAATCCTAAATCACGGCAATTCATAATAAACACGAATCAATACAGCATGACAAAGACAAAACTAAAGCACTAGCAGTGTGAACCCTACAAATACTTGATCATTAGGTGCTCCGATTGAAAATGAAGAAGTTCAACATTTACTTGGTATTTTTAATATAATTATCAAAACCTAAAATCAAACTGCAATGCACAATTATTGTATATGTACAACTGATCTGCAAAATAAAAACTTCCAGTCTTGTGTACTGTTGGGGATTTGCTCAGGACAAATGGAGTTTCCTTTTGGTAGTCACATGACGAAAGAATGTCTAAGTTCAACAACTGGTATTTTTGGAATGAATTATCGAAAATAAAAATTTTAAAAAAATAAAAAAAACCATGCACACCTTTGATTTTCTCCTTGAAACTTTAGGCGATTTGCTCTGGACAAATAAGATACTCTGCTGAAAAATATCTGACATAGAAATGCACAAGCTCAATAAACTTTTATTTTTAGCTTGAATTATCAAAACTGAAAATCAAGTGCATAAAAAATGCATAATGAATAGGTGGTCATACAAGATGCTGGCAGCTACAGAAAAACTGGGACGTAACTTACATTCTTTACGTAATTTGGGATATCGACAGGATATTCTGCATGTATCCGTTAATGGTCTCGGTGACCATAGAGTTTTACACGTATACTGGCCTGTCACTGATACTGCCGATGTCTATACTGAAAAACATAATGATTCTTTACCAAATACTTCTCGAAGTTTTGAATTGGATTTTTCTTCCGTCGTGCGAGTGCTTTACCAGCAGACTAGGCTTCTTGAGCTAGCCGGCAGTTTAGCAGCAAGCACTCCTTGACCCCAATCGTAACATCACTCGACAAGTCGAGAAAGTAACCTCGGACGTAAGTAGTATCCATTTTGGACTACTTTCGGTCACGTGATATAAATAAATATGGCAGCATGACAACAGCTGAGTGCAGCTTCTGTTTGGACTTGAAACCCAAGTGTAGAGTGCATCGTCTCAACGGAAGGAAACTTAGGGATGAAAATTTTTCTTTAAAATTAGATTTTGTATTTGGATCATTTAATCCAAACGATCCAATTTGCGAATCATGTATACTGACGGTCACAAAGTTTGAAATTTTAAAAGTTAATTATTTGCATCGGACTAAGAGTCGGAGTATTCCAAGCTCCCCTATATGTATATCACCAAAACGACGGCGCGTATTGGACCAGCTCCAACAAAACACATTTACAGGTCAAAAGCCAGTCAGAAAGCGGCTTTTTGACAGTAGTGACCATACAGGATACTCCAGGACCAGACCTGGTACTTTTCATTTATGATACTGTTCATTTCATACACATTTATAATTACAAATGTGTTATATTATATATGTATATTATATGTTAATCTCAATATTCACCCTTGGTACCATATTAAGCATGTGGGGGGGGGGGGCTTTACTTCCACATTAGTCCGAATTTCCACTGACCTTGCACCCCTCCTTTGCTTTAATTTGGATATTGGTATGTCGGGGTGGGATCAATATCCAAATAAAGCATAGGAGGGTTGCAGGGTCAGAGGAAATTTGGACTACTTCCACATGAGTTATCTCCCATTATATGTATTCTGTATTTGTAAGTATGTAAGAGTGAATTCCTTCCAGAGGACTGGTTGCATTACTATAGTGCGTATTGTACTAAGGTTACTTTTTCCATGCCTAGTGTAAATTATCCATAGTAAAGTTGTGGGTTCAAAACAATTTAAAAGGGATATTTTGGGCCGATTTTGGGAGGGATTACTAATAAAAAAAAGGGGGCATGGGCTTTTTGGGGGGTTAAAAATTTGAAAATTATCCACTGTGTAATTTGTCCCGGAAACCTCTTTTAAAAATAATTTTTTAATACATAACTAAACAGAGAATACTTATAAACGTTTATCATGGAAAAAGTAAAAATTGTGTGCAAAAATTTTATCTGGAAATTATACACTAGTGTAACTTGTCCTCTGGAATAAATACACTGGCATGCATGACTGGTGAAAGTAATATAGTGCAGAAAATAAGACAATGACTCGAAAGGGGCATACTTTTTGTAATAGATATCATAATAAATTGTATATCAATTTGTGCAAAATTATTTACTCAAATCAAACAATAGTTTCTATCAGCATCTGAGGTATTGTGTGACCACCCATTATGTTATGATTAATACTTTTTTTAGAGCCAAACTATAAAAAAAATCCTCTGCGCCAAATAGAGTCAAATATTTAATGAGCAAGCGTGTGAATAGAGATCCTTTTTTTTATATTTTTGGTACAATTGTAATTCAATCATTAATTTTAAGTCCAAATAGCTCAATTCCTGAAATTCTGATAAAATTTTTTTTTAAAATACATGCAAGGCTAATGATAATAATAATTTTAGTAATAATATTAATGACATTTGTCTGTGTACGAGGGTTCGATTCCCTCCCTAGGCTATAATTCTTTACGGCTGGTTGCCAAAGCGGGCAGATTTGCCTAGTGGCCCCGCACTGATAGTGTCATTTTTATTATTATTATTATCATTATTATATGTTTAATTTTTTTTTTTTCTGGATAACCCAGGTATTTTTCTAGGATTGTTATTCAATGTAAATCTGATCCTAATTTTATTTCTAATCTGAAATATATTTTTTAATTAAATAAATAAAATATTGGATTAAAAAATCTTCAAATCTGAAAACAATGAATGGTTGGTTACAATGTGAAGCCAAAACTTTAAATTTTGCCATAGAAGAAAGTAAGTTATATTGATAACAAGAGTTATGGATAAAAAATTCCCCTCACAAAAACATGTAGGGAAGAAAATTGTTGCAGAATAAATTTCCTTTGAAAATTTGCACGGAAGAGGGGAAATAACTCCAAAAAACTTTTTTTGAAACAGCTTTTCTGTGTGAAAATTATCATTAAAATAGGAAAATATTGTTTGATGTTATTTTTCAAATACAAATTACATAGTTATTATATCATTTCCCCTAATTTTGGTAAAATTCAATTTTAATGAAAATAATGTAAGAAAATCTTTTTCCCTGTGGGTTTAAAAAACTGTTAATAAAGTACATGTACGTGTGTATCATCTTGCTTAATACATGTGATTTGCGGTCATAAACATTTGAAACTAGTGTGGTACTATAAATCAAACATCTTCTTATATCATTTGTGCATCAATACAATATAAGAAGTATACATGCCACAGAAATGAAATTGTGAATTTGTGCACATGCTTGTTAAAATTGTGAGCTTTTTTTGTATAAGAGAGACAGAAAGGGCACTATTTGCATAAGCAGTTCTTTGGGGGTATACCTTTTAAATTTATCTCAAAACATTATCAGGATTATGGTATTGCATCACAGAATGTCAATTACAATATCTGCAAAAACTTCTATACAAACATTTGAAGTTTGAATTGAAAAGTATGTTACATGTAAGTGTGACATTCTAAATATCCACAAGACATTTTTTTTTTGGTTCAATGAAAACCATGTAGGTACGGTTTTTGTATCAAAGATATAATCCAATATATTATCACATTTTAATTACAGATGAAACAAGTACAATATCACTGGACTGTAAGATAGATAATGGTTTGTAATATATTTGAAATGTAAACAGTTGAGTTGAACATTCCATTTAGTTTCTTCAAATATTTTGTGTCAGATGCCATATGATTTTTTATTTACTGCTAAGCCATAGCTTCTTCTTACCATCCCCACAAATGCATTTTGTCTGAATGTTTAGTCCCATGATGAGATATTGTGATTAAAGTTATCAACATAAATGAGGACTTACTGAAGTTTAAATGATACAATGTATGAATTGTTTTAGGCTCCTGCCTACCAAGTTGGTAATATTGTCCCCTTGTCAGTCAGAAACGTTAGGCGGAAATGGCCGAGCGTGTTCCGATTGTCCTTGACCCATCTTCCAAAAATTCGTGTTGTCCCTTTTTCTTTTCAAGAGTTGTGGTCATGGATAGAGTTAATAGTCAACATCAAGGACTTAGAAAGAGGCCTTGTCTACATGTATTGGGTTTATTCGCATGTTTATTATACTTAAAGGGAAACGGGACAGAGAAGGGGGAGGATTGGGAACCCATAAACCGGTTTAACCTTCTGCATTTTTTGGTAGTGCCAGTTTCAAGTAAGACTCTAACGTTTGTCTTTGTCATTTATTTGGGTTTTTTTTTTCTTCCACAGTTCCTTGGTTCATTTGGCACGTAGCTGCATTTTTCATCCGTTGTAGCTGTTTTCTGTTATCCTTTTTTATTTTATTGTACATAGAAATCACTAAGATCACAAACTGGTCAAATATAACATTGCTCTATCACTAACACTTACTGGGAAACTGATCTAACCAGTAACATTTAACTCTGTCAATAGTAAAGGTCAAAAGTCATATGTAAGCCGAACAATACTAAAGTATTATATTTACACATATTTTGTATAAATAAAAGTTCAAGCACTTGTATTTTCCTCATGAATAACAAAAATATCCTAAAACCATGCCCATCTGATATTATGCACAATTGACTTTTCTAAAACAAAAACTTTACCTCATGAAATATGCATTTGGAGTTAGCCATTATAAGATGTATCTTGCTAGCATAGACTTAACTTACCAAAGAAAGCAATCACCGCACGCTAGGCTTACCTCTTTGTGCAAAATTTATTCCATTCATGTTATTTCCAAAATATATGCACACATAAGCTTTACTATAAGATTTTTTTTTTAATTTCTTATCATTTTAGTCAACTGTTGAACATATCAGTAAATGGACATGGACTATGACCATTCATCCTAATTGGAGCTTTGCCATTCCAAAATGCATCAAGCATTTCAATATGGTTCATGTTTGTAAGCGGGAATAGACTTGAACCATTCACCTCATCAGAGTCATTCATGCATAAAATGTAGGTCACATACAGCAGCAAATGTATGTACAACTGACCAGCAAAATAGACTTATCTTAGAAACTGTACAAGTGGTGTTCTTGACAAATGGTTTTCCATGTTGGCAGATATTTGACCAAAAAAAAATAACTAAATACAACAACTAGTATATGGTCTTCCAAATGTTTAGATTTTATCTGCACTGAAGAGACATAAGTTGTCGAAATGCGCATATGCAGAAATTAAATTCACAGTAACTTCGGTATTTAGTTATTTGGTACCACTGGGTCGATGCCACTGCTGGTGGACTGTAAGTCCCCGAGGGTATTCACCAGCCCAGTAGTCAGTACTTCGGTGCTGACCCGAAAGCCGATTCTATTTTAAACCTTACAATATCTAAATTTTTGTAAATTTTGCTTAAAACTAAGGAGTATCTCCCTCATGCAAAGCTCTGTCCTTAGCTGATTTTGGCTTTACATTTAGATCATATTGGTTATTCGTTCTCTATCAGTTTTACACATCTTTGAATATATGGTCTTCCAAACGTTTAGAATTATCTGCACTGAAGAGACATAAGTTGTCGAAATGCGCATACGCAGAAATTAAATTCACAGTAACTTCGGTATTTAGTTATCTAGTACCATACTTTAATAATATATGATCCTAAATGAAAATCAAAGATAAATGAACACCAAAAACTTCCTATATGGAAAACTGTAGAAGATTTGTTCCGATTTGGTAAATTATAAATATTGTACAGTCAAATATTTCATGCAATTTGGCCCTTTTTAATAGACAGGCCACAATGACCAAAACCAATTCAAGCCTTCCTTTTGTGCCAAGGAACATTGTGTTAAAATTTCATAAGGATGATCAATTGTAACTAAAGTTATTAACCAAAATCTAAAGTCAAACCTGACAAGAACAACAAGGACAATGATGATGATGACAGCACCATACCATAAAACAATCTAAATTTTTTTGCAGTTGTATAAAAAAGAAAAATCAAATGACCATGCATATCTCTGTTTTATGGATCTAAATACCAAAGTAATGATCTGCAAAATAAAAACTTCATTTCGTAAAGCGTAGGAGATTTGCTCCAGACAAATGATGTACCACTTAGCAGACCACTTCCATTTTCACAATTTCAATAAACAACATGGAAATCCTGAAAAACTATGTTCACTAGCTGTGAAATTGAGGTCAAGGTTAAGAGTCTAATTGCAGACAGTCATGTTTTACATCCAAACTTCTATGGAAATATCATTTACAAACCACATCAATTCAAAAATTGTCCTTCAAAACTTATTGATCCATTGAACCAACTAACTTAAAAAGGATATAAATACAGCATTGTTGTTAAATCTGGTTTTTATTTGCAAAAATATTTATCAGCTCCTCATACTTTACACTAACTAAATTAAAACAATTTTTCATAATGGCAGTATTTGGCATAGTACAATATCATGTTCTTCTTTCATAATTGATGTTGTTATATGAATTCTATTTAGAAGTATTTCAATTGAAGTTTCATATGTTAGTAGGCTTGATATCATAGTCAGTTGACATTATGTCCTGAGCTATCTATCAGTAACTGTGAGCATTTGTCAGGACAGTACCCATGTGAATTGTCTTCATGTTTTATGTACTGCATCGTCAAGGTACTCGTCTTGATAAGTTGGACTTTTTTCTAGTTTAATTTTTATTTGAGTCTTTTTGTGTAATTACCAAACATAGGGGAGGGTTTGGATCCAAGAAAAGGAGTTTAACCCCCACCACAATTTTTGCGCTTGTCCCAAGTTAGGAATATGTTATACCCCCACTCTATAGAGAGAGGGGGTATACTGCATTCACCTTGTCCGTCCTTTCGTCCGTTCGTCCAAAAGAATTTTTCGTAGCGGTTTTCTCAGCTTCTACAAAAGGGATTGATTTCAAAATTGGTATGCAGCCTCTATATGGTTAGTTGTAAGGAACATCTAATTTGAGTCCTGTCGGATTTGTACTTCCTGTTTGACGAAATGTGGACTTTGTTATGAAATGTAGTGAAAACATGAATTTTTCGTCGCATTTTTCTCAGCTTCTACCGGAGGGATTGATTTCAAAATTAGTATGCAGTCTCTATATGGTTAGTTTTGAGTCCTGTCGGATGTGTACTTCCTGTTTGACGAAATGTGGACTTTGTTATGAAATGTAGTGAAAACATGAATTTTTCGTCGCATTTTTCGTCGCATTTTTCTCAGCTTCTACCAGAGGATTGATTTCAAAATTGGTATGCAGCCTCTATATGGTTAGTTGTAAGGAACGTCCTATTTTGAGTCCTGTCGGATTTGTACTTCCTGTTTGACGAAATGTGAACTTTGTTATGAAATGTAGTGAAAACATTAATTACTCAGCTTCTACCAGAGGGATTGATTTCAAAATTGGTATGCAGCCTCAATATGGTTAGTTGTAAGGAACGTCCTATTTTGAGTCCTTTCGGATGTGTACTTCCTGTTTGACGAAATGTGGACTTTGTTATGAAATGAAGTGAAAACATGAATTTTTCGTCGCATTTTTCTCAGCTTTTATAACAGGGATTGATTTCAAAATTGGTATGCAGCCTCTAATATGATTACAGGTAATTGGTTACTATTCTTGAGAATTATATCATTGTGCCCATACTTGTATTGTGTCCAAAACCTGTATTGTGTCCACACACACTTAAATTTGCACTTGCCATATTGATTCAGCATTCACTGAGTGGGGGTATCACTGGTTGCCATTCGGCGACAGATCTTGGTCATATTCTTATAAACTTTTAGTTTCTTGATATTCAGGTTTTTGGATGTGGTTTGTTTCCATTGATTTATTAACTTTTTTACTTTTTGGGGCCATTTAGAACTTGCTATATTTGTGAGGTTCCTCGCTGTGTTGAAGACCATAAGGTGACCCCTAGATGCTCTGTTTCGAGTCATTTTAACCTTGAGATCGGATGTTATCTCCTCGATATTTACCTCCATTTCCTTTCTTTTTCATATGTGTTACTCAAAAGCAACTTACATACCAAATATTAAAGCAGTTGACATTCTACAGATGAGTTAATAATTTATAATGATCTGCCCTCAAGTAGTAAGCTGGACTTATATGTAGATGACATCAATGCTATATTGTAATATTACCATAACAAGAGGCTCTCAAGAGCCTGTATCGCTCACCTAGACCATGGCTGACACAAAAGGCATTTCCAATTGGGTCCAATGCTAAACTATGTTCCCTGCTGGAGGACACCTTGGATTGGATGAAGACATGCCAGATGCAAACTTGAAAGGGTCCACCAAAGCACTTCTGTGATCAAGTTTAGTTCCAAGTGGATTAGTGGTTTCAGGGAATGGAATCCAATATAAACTATCTTAATGCTGACAGCCATATTGGATGAGGTATGGTCCACCTGGATACCTTTACTGGAAGGTACCATCAATGTACCATTGTTTTCTAATTGGACAAGTTGTTTCAGAAAGGATCTTTAAATGTATTTGAATGTGTTATCTATTTCAACCCATTTCAGACCACCTTTCAAAAATAATTTGGTTTCCCTTATAATTAAGGTAATAATTATTGCCAAAATCAAAAGAATTAAGAGCCCTTTCAAAAAATATTTGGGCAGGGGTTCTACTTTAATAATATTACCTAGTGTTTACATATTTCTGAAAACAAAACAAAAAATTTAGCAAAATACTTTTTTTTACTAAAATTTCAGTTTTCCTGATTGGTTTCCATGGCAACCGAAATCTCCACCAACCATTACAACCCATAACAGAACACCATTCAAAATAAAGGGCTACGCCGAGCGCAGCATGATACGACCGCAGCATGTCGACCACTGAAATTTCAACAAAAGTAGTTTAAAGTGAATGTGGACACAGTAAAGAGCTTGACAAAATAATTAGATGGATTAAAAAGAAGCTTGACACAGTTATTAGCTAGAAACAAAATAGGGAAAAATTCATCCTTTTTGATCACTTACTGATGAAAAAAACGTAAGATCTCTGCAAAATATGTACTATCAGAAATTCAAAGAAAAAAATTCCATCGAAATCTGATGAAAAATAAAGATATGACATGCAATTTCGGCCCCTTTGACCCCATGTAGCTCGGAAACGATAAGAGCCATGCCAAATCTGTTGCCATACCTCTGAAAGCTTAGATCAAGAGGAATCCAAAGAAAAAAATCCAATCAAAATCCGATGAAAAATAAAGATTTGACATATTTAGAAAAATTGCATTTTTGGCCCCTTTGACCCCTTGTAGCTCGGAAACGGTAAGAGCTACACAAAATCCGTTTACATACTGCTGAAAGCTTAGATCAAGAAGAATCATAAGAAAAAAATGCCGTTGAAATTCCGATGAAAAATAAAGATTTGACATATTTAGATAAATTGCATTTTTGGCCCCTTCGATCCCTTGTAGCTCGGAAACGGTAAGACCTACACAAATTCCGTTGGCATACTACTGAAAGCTTAGATCAAGAGGAATCCAAAGAAAAAAATCCCATCGAAATCCGATGAAAAATAAAAATTCTACATAATCTGCAAATTCGCAATTTTGGCCCCGTTCCGCCCCTCATAGCTGGGAAAGGAAACAAGTTATCAAAAATCTAAAAGCTGAGCGCCATATTAATTTTTCACAAGGAATCCATTAAAAAAACTGCATCAAAATCGGACTTAAAATAAAAAATTTATTTTTTTGGAGATTTGCCCCTGTTGGGTCCCATTTATCTTGTGAGCGGTACATGCTACGTGAAATCCGTTGGCATACTTCAGATTGGAAATTTCCTCAGGAGCACACTGAAAGAAACCCTATCAAAATCCGATTAATAATAAAGATTCTACAGACAAACATGTGAAAACACCCAATTTAACCCTTTTTGGCCCCTTTTTGAAAAACGGGTGGGGCCACAATCACCAAAACTAAGCCAAGCCTTCCTTTTGTACCAAAGAACATTATGTTAAAATTTCATAAGGATTGATCTACTGGAACTAAAGTTATTGACCAAAAACTAAAGTGTCTACAGACGACGACACCGACAACGACGACGATGACAGCACCATACCAATATACGACCGCAAAAATTTTTGCGGTCGTATAAAAATGGGACAGGGGTTCCTCTTATAATCAAGGTAATACAAATTGCTGAAATTAAAACATTCAATTCCCCTTTTACAACAAAAATTGGGCAGGGATTCCCCTTGTAATCTAGTTACATAGTGCTGAAATCATAAATAAAATGTTAAGCAGAATACTTTTTTTTCTAAAAATTTCATTTTCTGGTCTGGTTTCCATGGTAACTAATAGCTCCATCCATTACGACCCATATCAGACCACAATTAAATAAAAATTTGGACTGGGTTTCCTCTCAAAATTCATAGGGTCCAATGTTTAAACTATGTTCCCGCTGGCAGCCATCTTGGATGAAGTACGGACCTGTTGGATACCTTTTTTGGATGGGACCATCTAAGAACCATTATGGCTAAGTTTGATTTAAATTAGACTAGTAGTTTCTGAGAAGCAGATCTTTGAATGTATTTTCCATAGGGTCCAATGTTAAAACTATGATCCCCACTGACGGCTAAGTTTCATTTTAATTGGAATAGTAGTTTCTGATAAGAAGATCTTTGAATGTATTTTTCATAGGGTCTAATGTTAAAAAAAATTCTCCGCTGACGGCTATCTTGGATGAGGTACCAACCTTTCGGATACCTTTTATGGATTGAACCATCTAAGGACCATTGTGACTCAGTTTGGTTCTAATTGGACCGGTAGTTTCTGAGAAGATCTTTGAATGTCTTTTCCACAGGGTGAATTGTTAAAACTATGTTCCCCGCTGGCGGCCATCTTGGATCAGGTTTGACCTGCAGGATACCTTTTTTGGAAGGAACTATGTATGGACCATTGTGAATAAGTTTGGTTTAAATTGGACTAGTAGTTTCTGAGAAGAAGATCTTTGAATGTCTTTTCCATAAGGTCCAATGTTAAAACTACGTTCCTCGCTGGCAGCCATTTTGGATGAGGTACAGACATGCTAGATACCTTTTTTGGATGGTACCATCTAAGAAACATTGTGACTAAGTTTGGTTATAATTGGGCTGGTAGTTTCTAAGAAGAAGATCTTTGAATGTGTTTTTTCATAGGGTCCAATGTTTAAACTATGTTCCCCGCTGGCAGCCATCTTGGATGAGGTACGGACCTGTTGGATACAATATTAAAGGGGACCACCCAAGAACTGTTGTGACCAAATTTGGTTCTAATTGGCCCAGTGGTTTCAGAGGCAAAGATCTTTGTATTAAAAGTTTGTTACGGACGATGGACAACGGACTAACGGACGGACGCCAAGTGATGGCAAAAGCTCACCCTGGCATAGTCAGGTGAGCTAAAAATTATGTGGTCATATGAAAATACTGTGTTTTATTGTATTCCCGGCATTTATTGAGTAAAGAATACTTAGAACACTAATTATAGATCCAAGAGAAATAGATAATTCAGTAACAATAAAAAGCCATAAGGGTATCTTTCCTTTATATGTAAATTCAACAAGCCAACAATTCTTGACCAATTTCATCCAAGCAAAATAACATTTTTTTCACTTCATTACACTTTGATATTAAGTAACACAAATCATCTATCATCCTGTTTCTTTTTTATCCTGTTTATATATTTCTGTACATTCTGATCAAGGTCTGCTTTACGTTTTTGGTTAGTTTGGTAACGTTCGTATCGTTTGACGTCTGCTGAGTCTGGTGATTCTGGCTGGATCAAACCGGATGATACCTTGTAGTACACAGTAGTAGTATCTGTGTCACAAATAGCTAATGTCAATCTGAAAAAAAAATATATATTTTACACTTTGTTCAATTACTATTAGCTAAATTTATGTAAATTCTAAAACCGAAGGATTAACCCCCTCCATCATGGTTTTGTCCTTAGCTATATTTGATATTACTGATTATTCGGATTTCGTATGGTTTTATGTATTTTAAACATTTTTTGAAATTAAGGATTTCCTTTGTTTGGGTTCTAGTGCTGCTGATGAGGAATAAATTTCCGAAACGGCCATACAGCTCATTAAAATTATTGCAGTTGGAGTTAACATATGTGTTATGGTCTCATGTTCATTTACTCCATATCCTTTCGTAAAATATATATATATATATATATATATTGAGCATAAAAAATCTTGTGTGTGTGCCCTAATCACAGTTGTTTAACTCTATCTTCAACATTTTAAAAGCCTAAGCTTGACAATTCCCGTTTAGGTAAACTATAAATAAGACTCATGTTATTAATAAATCCCACTGTTTTATTTTGAGCAAACTTGAAGTGAATTTTTCATTTTAAGTGAAACAAGTGCATACCAGGAAGAGCAAGAGCTGAAAATGGTATTGGATGAGAGCCATATACAAAGAATTTCTGTTCGGTGTCTTTTGAAAAGGAGTTAACCCTTTTCTACATAAACTTTTGTCTTGAATTTAATTTTTTAATTATAGAATTCATGGTAGTCTCTCCAGATAAATTTTGATCGATTTCCTAGCCAAGATATTTTATTTTCCATTGACATAAATTGTGATCATGCATTTTACTTCAAAATTTGTAGCTTTTTTTATAATTTTCGTTTCAGACCAAATATGATAGATTCAGTTTTTCAAGTAAACTTCACAAGATTCTGAGTTCATCAGTGTAATTTTAATTGAAATCAAATAAGAATTGACTTTACAATAATTTTTTGGAAAAATGTATAATGAAATATATATTATAAAAATCTGATGCGCCAACTCTTTTGGCCACTGACTGTACCTGTTATTTTATCACATCTTTACAAATTATACTTGAACATGAAATATTTATTCATAGAATTTGTAGGTTTTGCAAATATTGAATCCCCCTTGGAAATTATAAGACAATGAAGATCAAATGAAATTCAAACAAATTAGCTATAAAGAGAGATCTTAGACACTCAAGGATAAGATTTCAATATTTCCTCTGACTTGGCTTGCCAAGTCAGAGAATTATGAAATCTTACCTGAGGGTGTCTTAGATTTCTCTATCTTGCAATTCCAACATTAACAGTGTTTGGTTGTTTTCTCACATTTATGGCAACAAAAAATGATTGGATTCCCATCAGACGGTTTTTGACATCAGACATTCCTAGGTGACAACAGTCATGTCAGAATTAATTGCCTGGTAATTTTCTGTCTTGTACCAGGGGGTAGGAGAAATATAGTATCTACCCCAAGGGAAAAGGGGAGATAGGCTGATCTCAAACCGGAAGGCTAAGATATCATGTCCATCCCGAGGCTTGCCGAGAGATGGACAAAAGATATCTTAGCCTGTGGGTTTGAGATCAGCCTATTGGCATTTTCACGAGAGTTTGATACTTTTTCTCGCTTTAACGTTCTGAAATAACCCGAAAAACTATGTTCAGCTTTGACTTTCACATAGATAGAGCACAAACTTTCCAGACATCACAATTAGTTTATGTTTACCCAAGCTGGATGGTAACTTCGTTGTCAACAATTGGCGCAGTATTTTAAATTTCTGTTTAAATAAAAACTGCATTTCTCGTAGTTCATGATATGTACATTTCAGCTTTAAAGGTACATGTTTATTCTTTATTTTAACAGAAAGAGTAATTAAATTAGAAAGCAAATAAAACTGGTCAAAATTCGAAGCGATGGTAGACATCTTGAATTTTTTGCATGTGCTTGCGATTGAAGTAAAAGTCCCCAGCGAAGGGGTGAAATAAGCTGATCTCACCCACCACAAATAACGCGATTTCTCTATCCCAAAGGCAAGAAAAGAATATCTTGTACGCCAGGATGGTATACTTGAACTGTGTAACAATTTATCAAAATCTAGGCACCTGTTCAGGAGGACATGCTCTGAGAAAGCGCCTCAGCCTTTTCAAGAAAATATTCAGGGGTGAACTATCTCCCCTTCAAGATTTTGAGCAGCAACTATATAACTTCATGCACATCTTCAGGTGGTATCCTATAAGTCTGCAACATTTCATCAAAATCCAAGCAGCAGTTTAGAAAGACATACAACGACAAGGTTCCTTTCTGTTTTTTCTAGAAAATATTCAAAGTAAAATTATCCCCCTTCAAAATATTAAGCAGTATCCATATTACTTCATGCACATCTCAAGGTGGTATTTTACAATAGTGTAACATTTTATCAAAATTAATGCAGCTGTGTAGAAGGACATGCATTGAAGAGGTTCCTCCCCATTTTTCAAGAAAATTTGTGAAAGTGGAATTATTTCTACTTTAAATGTTGAGTAGCAACCATATATTTTCATGTGCATCTTCAGGTGGTTCAATATAACTGTGTAAGATTTCGTCAAAAAATCCAAGCAGCTGTTTAGGACATGTGCTGACAAGGTACATGGACAGAGAGGCAGACAGACAGACAGATGGACAGGGTGATTCGCAAATTCGCCCAAACTTTGTTTTCAGGGGTACAAATATTTATCCCTACCCTTCTGTTTCATATTGTTCTAGTCTGTTCTGCTGTAAATACTGGTTAATTTTCATGGGAGATACCATCACACTGCTAGATATAGGTAAAACGATATACCTACCCTTCTGTTTCATATTGTTCTAGTTTGATCTGCTGTAAATACTGGTTAATTTTCATGGGAGATACCATCTCACTGCTAGGTAAAACAAGATACCTACCCTTCTGTTTCATATTATTCTAGTCTGATCTGCTGTAAATACTGGTTAATTTTCATGGGAGATACCATCTCACTGCTAGATATAGGTAAAACAAGATACCTACCCTTCTGTTTCATATTGTTCTAGTCTGATCTGCTGTAAATATTGGTTAATTTTCATGGGAGATACCATCTCACTGCTAGATATAGGTAAAACAAGATACCTACACTTCTGTTTCATATTGTTCTAGTTTGGTCTGCTGTAAATACTGGTTAATTTTCATGGGAGATACCACCTCACTGCTAGATATAGGTAAAACAAGATACCTACCCTTCTGTATCATATTGTTCTAGTCTGATCTGCTATAAATACTGGTTAATTTTCATGGGAGGGAGATACCATCTCACTACTAGATATAGGTAAAACAAGATACCTACCCTTCTGTTTCATATTGTTCTAGTCTGATCTGCTGTAAATACTGGTTAATTTTCGTGGGAGATACCATCTCACTGCTAGATATAGGTAAAACAAGATACCTACCTTTCTGTTTCATATTGTTCTAGTCTGATCTGCTGTAAATACTGGTTAATTTTCATGGGAGATACCATCTCACTGCTAGATATAGGTAAAACAAGATACCTACCCTTCTGTATCATATTGTTCTAGTTTGATCTGCTATAAATACTGGTTAATTTTCATGGGAGATACCATCTCGCTGCTAGATATAGGTAAAACAAGATATCTACCCCTCTGTTTCATATTGTTCTAGTCTGATCTGCTGTAAATACTGGTTAATTTTCATGGGAGATACCATCTCACTGCTAGATATAGGTAAAACAAGATACCTACCCTTCTGTTTCATATTGTTCTAGTCTGATCTGCTGTAAATACCGGTTAATTTTCATGGGAGATACCATCTCACTACTAGATATAGGAAAAAAACAAGATACCTACCCTACTGTTTTATATTGTTGTAGTTTGATCTGCTGTTAATCCTGTTAATTTTCATGGGAGATACCATCTCACTGCTAGATATAGGTAAAACAAGATACCTTTCCTTCTGTTTTATATTGTTCTAGTCTGATCTGCTATAAATACTGGTTAATTTTCACGGGAGATACCATCCCACTGCTAGATATAGGTAAAACAAGATAACTACCCTTCTGTTTCATATTGTTCTAGTTTGATCTGCTGTAAATATTGGTTAATTTTCATGGGAGATACAATCTCACTGCTAGATGTAGGTAAAACAAGATACCTACCCTTCTGTTTCATATTGTTCCAGTTTGATCTGCTGTAAATACTGGTTAATTTTCATGGGAGATACCATCTCACTACTAGATATAGGTAAAACAAGATGTCTTGGCTGATGTCTTGTGGGATGTCCTGATATGAACACAAGGTGAAGGTCTTTATTTATGTGAACTTTGACATTCCACCATCCTCTGGCTGAAAAAAAAATAGAATCCTGAAAGTTTGATTTCTAATGATAAATCAGTGTTCAAAATTAAATGGTCTCTTTTCGACAATAAACTGATAAACATAAGGAAATGTTTATTGATTTCATTTTTTTCAGTAATAGGTTATTTTCTTATTATTGACTGTGAGGTGACTTTTATACACTCATTTTAAATTATTAACTTATACAGCGAAACCTGTCAAATCTGAAACCTGAGTATTCCAACATCCCGTCAAATCTGACATAATTATTTGGTCAAAATGTTAGCTTTTGAATGGATTTAAACCTCTGTATTCCGACATTCTGAAAAATCTGACACATCTTTTATGGTCCAATATAAAATAATTTGGATTAGACATCTTCCACTGTTGTAACCTTTTTCATAGGTATCATTTTAAACTATTTTCATGTATATTTTCAAGTATAAAAGCTGTCGTGAGTGAAACAGTTAACCGTTTCCTGACTTCAAGACAGTAACTTATCCTAAATTCTGATTCTCGAAAATATTCACCTCATGATCAAAAAGCGCTGTAATTCACTCATGCAATGTGTTCATTTGTGAAATACTGTGTGGTACAATCATTGCTTGAATACTTTTTCTGTTAAGCAGAATATCACAAGTTGGTCATTAAATACTAGACATAAATTTCATTGGTTATCATTGACATGCAATACATAGGTTTGGTTATGTTATCCAATATTGATGTTGTAGAAATCTGTACCTTCTGAGAGGTCTAAGTACACCCTAGATACATCATCAAGTCCTTTCTCAATCCCCGCCTTCTTCACATCTTCAAGCTGTTTAAGATAAAATATATATATAAATATATATACATTTTCTACGGTTTTGAGTTCTACTTTCGACAATTATGTTGGTCAGATGTCTGAAGAATATATGACTTCCAAATAGGGTCTGTAAGTCTCGTTCAATTTTGGAACTTCCGGGTACATAATCTGTACCTGGAAGTTGCATTTAAAACAAAAACATGCGACATTTCAGGCAAACAACTTGAACGTCATAATCTTGCAACGTCATATTTTGGTGGGAAACGTTTTAAAATAGCAGTTTTATCGTGATTTCTCGGTGTCACATGACGAGACTTACAGGCCCTATTAGACCATAATAAAATAATTCCTACATTCTCATCATTTTTTTCTCAAAATTTGGGGAGGGCAGACGAATTCTATTTTATATTTTCATCAGATTTTGTGAAAAATGCTGTCATTTTTAAAAGAAATTTACCCAAGTGGACAAAGAAATAAATGAAATTTTTTGAGGTGGGTGAAAAAATCTGTGCAAGCCGGGATGAGAATCTAGAATATTTTTTTACCATGGCCTTAACTGTTTGTCACAGAAATAGTTCTTTTATTACACAAAGAATCAGATCATCAAACATTCAGCTGATGGAAGGAATCATTCATCAATTTAAAACTGATGACGAAAATTTGGATGATTTATAATCTATTTTGTTAGCGCTCCAGGTTAATTATTTTTCTTCAATTCAAAATGTAATAAACAGCTGTCATCTGACAGTTTTTGTACTTGTCCCAATTATTTCTAATTTTCTTCTTTTAGACGGTATGTCTACTTTTTATATGACCACAAAAATTTATTGGTCTTATTATGGTATGGCGCAGGCATCAGTGTCGTCATATGTGGACAGCGAAACTTTAGTTCTAGTGAACAGATCATTATCAAATTTTGGTATGATGTTCCTTGTCTTATTTAATATGTCAGAAATCCAGTTGTCAGTCCCACTAAATGATTTTGAGGCATTCACTTCTGCCTTCATCTACAAAAGAGGCTCTCAAGTTCCTGTAACATTTACTTGGTCCATACCGACATATTTAGTCCAATAAACCTCTATAATTAAGGGTTTAATCTATGTAAATAGGCCTCTATGTTACTGGATCTGATCTAAAGCTATGTTCCCCAATTTGCTTTTCATACAAAGCATTCCTGGAGATGGTGGATAAATAATAAAATAGCAAAGTTATTGAAAATAGTTTCTTCATATGGCCATTTTGACAACATATGTCCCTTCAGTGTAAGGGATACATGACCATTAAACTATGGATGCCAAGTGCCAGTGTGACAGGACAGTCTACCTATGTTCTAGTAGGTTGATTTAAATAGCCAGTAAATCGATTGAGCTGATGGATGGATTCTTAAGACCACTCATTTAGGCATGAGTTTGTGAGTTTGTGCCCGCTTTTTAATCATAACAAGAGCCTCTCAAGAGCCTGAATCGCTCACCTAGATCATCAGAACTGCCACTATCCATTACAACGAATTTCAGACCAGTTTTACAAAAAAAAAAAATCAGAAGAAAAGATTTTTTGACATTTTCCCGTAAGTTCAAATGTGAAATTTTGGTTAAATTTTTCTCCCAGTAACTTTAAAATAATTTCATTTTCAAATGTTTTTTCATTGTAATAATTTGTATACAGACTGAAATTTTGATGTCACAAATTACGATATAATATAAAGAACAATTTAACATTGTAATTTTGAGTTAAGTTTAAATTGTTTTTAGTGGTATAAAAAACAAAAATCCGTTCAGAACTGAGCTCTGGAGAATTTTTTAAAAATTGACAGTTTTTACATGAAATGCACAGGTAAATTTCACTTGGCCAACTACTGTATAAACAGGTTGCATTGTTAAAACCTCTTTATATATTTTTCCTTTATAGCCATATTACATAAAATAATTAACATTTGGTCCGTTTTTCATCAATTTGTGTCGGAAAAGACTGTTGCCCGTCAACAGTTTTTGAACTGTTGCCCACTGTCCTTCATTTCATTGGTTAACGACGTCACGTGATTACTGTAAAACGGGAAATTTTTCAGCGCCATCTTTATTTCGCAGTAAATTGACAGGATTTTAGTTCGTGCAGTTTTGAATTCGTGCTGCCAAAATTGTTGACCATTGACTTAAATAATAGACTAGTAAATTCGCGCTGTTTTATTTTCCTGGTTCCATTCCAATTGCAAAAATCACGAAAATAAAACTGCTGCGAAAATTTCCCAGTTTACAGTACGCATGACGCCAGCTGTTCCTATGGAGGTATAACAAAACAGTTATAGACTGCTTTCTCTGACAACAGCTATTTTGTTAGACCCTCAAACCAAACTGTTGCCCTCGGCCTATCGGCCTCGTGCAACTGTTCGGTCTTCGGGCCTAACAAAACAGCTGTTGTCCTCGAACCAGTCAATAACTGTATACTATTATGAAATGCCCCAAAAAATTGTGGACCTTCATCTACATCTACGTGATACTCCTATTCATCAATATGTTGACAATTACTAGGAGGTGCATATGGGTAAAATAAATTTAGTGCAAATATATACAATGATGTGAGTTACTTATTTATTTTTTTTACTTTTTTTTTATATAAGATAAAAACAAAATGAGTTTTTTAGCTGTAGATGATTGGTTTCAGCCCAGACTTAAAAGACTCCAAGTCTGGGCTGGAAGCCACTTCTGATGGTAAGCCATTCCACATTCTTATGGTACGTGGGAAGTAAGAGGAAGCATGGTAGTTTGTTGGTGAGTGCCGCAGAACAAATTTATCATCTCTTGTTTTTATGAGATAGGTAATGCTATTTATGTTAACAAGGTTGCTTTTTATTTTGTATAGCATGGTTAATAAAGAAAATTGGCGTAGTTGTTGGAGGGTGGGCCATTTTAATTAATTGTTAAAGCATTGTGGTGACACTGTCTTGATAACTGTATTGGTTTAAAGTGTATCTGGCTGCCCTTCTCTGTATCTTTTCTAACTTATGTATAGGTATATGTTTTTTGCCAGGGGTCCGAAACAATGTTGCAGTATTCTACCTGTGGTCTTATGGGGGTCATCTCATTAGTCCAACACTCATTAATCCGACACTCATTAGTCCGACACTTATTAATCCGATACTCATTTGTCCGACACTTATTAGTCAGACACTCATTAGTCCGACACTTGTTTCTTTATTCAACAGTGAACACCATCATATTCTTCCCTTGACCTAATAAAATACTGAAACAGCTTCCAGCAGTCACTCATACGAGTAGCATTCTTATGTTGGAAGCACAAAGCAATATCTGCATATAGATTAAACCAATCAAGTTCCATTGCATTCCGGTAATATAGATCAAAATGAGAGTTTCAAGGTTCAAATGGCAATGAGTTGCCAAAAAGAGATTAATAAAAGACTCCGAAAAGGAGTTGAAATTCACTTAGAAAATGAACGAATTTTGAGAACTAGTAGGAATAGCAGACAATTTTCTTTTTTGAAAATACACATTGAACCCTATAAATGCCAAAAATGTCCTTCCATACAAGACTGTACTAATTAGTCTAGAGGTATGGCCAATTTCTCTGAATTTATTTCTTTCTGCATACCAATTTGCGAATGCATTAAATCTTCTCCAAAACCGTGAAAAATTCAGCCATTTGAATGCAATTTGTAGGTTTTGTTAAAGCTCGTTGCTAGAAACAAACTAAAACTAGAAGTAGTGCCATCAGAAATGATCGCCATTCCCGCACTTCCCTGTTTGATACAAAACAGTTGTTAAAGACCCTGGGCGTAATTTTTCTCTACGTTTTTGATCTCAAATTATCGATAGTCACAGTTTTTACTAAAAGGGAATACAAGGATATATGGTTGCTGGGTAGAATTCCAAAAAGTGGTCTTTGAAACTTTCAAGAAATTTACCAAAACTGGAATCAAATATGTTAGAAATCAATTGGTGAAAATAATTGTACTAATGGAAACAAAATCTTAAATAATGGTTGCTAGGTAGATTTCCAAAAAATAAATGGTCTTTGAGACTTTCAGGATATTCACCAAAGTTGGAATCACATTTTAGAATTCTAAGTATTCAGAATTAGAGTTTTTCAAAATGCTTACCGATATATAATATTGTATGCTAAATCATAAAAAAATAAAGATGCTTTGACAATTTCATAAAATTAACCAAAGTGGGAACCGGAATCAAAATTCTGAAAGCTTATTGCACATCTAGAGACTATATGCAACAATTCTAATACAAAATTAAATCCATAAATCCAAAAATGTTGGAGGAGTTCCACTGACAAGCTCACATAAGTAAAAAAACACATTTTGGGGCTTGTTTGCACCAACATAAAAAAAATCCGAAAGCATATTGTGCTTCTGCAGCATGTGCAACAATTCTATAACAAAATTAAAACCCTTAATCCAAAAATGAGCGAGGAGTTCCACTGACAATGTTCATGTAATGGACAGACGAGCGAGACCAAAACAATATCCCCGCATTTTCTTTAGAATAGTGAGAGGAAAATTATGCCATGTGGGTGGGCAAATACTTATATATAGATACATTGTACACTTGCAACAAAAAATTGGTTTTCGGTGTCCTCAGAGTAGTACTATTTCCCATAAATGGCTTAATTCCTAGGCAGATTTTCAACAACATTTGTGCAGTTCACTTTAATAATTCGTAAAGGTTCCACAGAACCTGGTGTCTCGCCTGCTCACTCTGCTTTCATTATAATTTGGCCTATATTAAGATGTGGTTACTGAAATTCTAAAAAATAACTGGTCTTTGAGAGTATCAGGAAATTTACCAAAATTGGAACCAAAATTTTTTTAAATCTAACAATTGGAAATATTAGTTTTGACTAAAATTTGTCCAAAAAGCATGGTTGCTAACAAGAATTTCCCAAAATTGCTTGTCTTTGACTCAGTTTGAGAGTATCAGGAAATTTACCAAAATTGGAATAAAAATTTTTGAAATCTAAGCATTGAAAATTTTTGTTTTCACAAAATTTCAAGCAAAAAAGCATGGTTGGTAACAAGAATTCCCAAAAACTGCTTGTCTTTGAGAGTTGCAGAGTTGCATTAAATTTACCAAAATTGGGACCATATTTTTTATTCTTAAGTTTCAAAATGATGTCTGGTAAGAAAAAAAGCTAAAATATTTGATTGTATTCAAAAATTTCTAAAATTTTTAGTCTTGGACATTTTCAGGAAATTTAACAAAGTTAGAACCAGGCTAAAATCCTGCAAGTTTACTGCTGATCTGTAGACTACATGCAACAATTCCATGTCAAAATTAATTTTCCTAAGTTCCAATTTGTTTAAACTTTGTTGATATTATGGGCCAAAGTGAAAATTTAGTCAAATTCATTGATGCGGAAAATACAGGTCAAGGTGACATAATTCTGGTATTGATGTTGGTTACTACTAAAGATGTAACCACTTATCAATCATCATCCCTCTATGGCATGTATAGGTGTTGAGATATAGTGGAAACAAAAAAAATTTATTGAAAAAAAACTAAGTCCAACAAATTGCAAAATACAAAATACGGAAAAATTGGAATTTTTTTTTCAAAAATATACTTGGGATTCAATAATGAAGTTGTTCTGAATATGGTGTCCAAATTTCATTGATATTGAATTTGATTTGATAAAGTTACTGAAGTTCAAAAAAAGTTTAACATTGGGTTAACCAAATGTTAACGATGCCGACGACAACGACGGAATCTATGATCGTTATGTCTCGCAGGCGAGACAAAAAATGGCCCAGGAACAAAATTAACGTACAAATGACCGTACTTATTTTAAAATTTGGATTTGTTAGACCATAATCTTACAGCTGTATGGGTTTTTATTGTCGAATAAATGACCTGTGGTAATATTTATTGTGGTGTCCAATTCACCGTTTGCCAATGATGGATACAGGATATGGCTTTAAGGGTTGGTACCTATTATTCAGATTTCTTGCAGAAAGAGGGCAAGAAAGAAAGACAAAAGATACAAAGAGAAATACAAGAAAAGTATTGTCAGGAGCCAAACCTTGAGGGGTAATAAGAAAAAACAGGTGTAAACTCGCAGGAAGAAAATGTAAGATGTAAATAACTGGAATTCATCGTCATTTTATTTTGGTAAGGCTAGAACCACTTCCTTGTCTGACAATGAGTGTCGGATAAACAAATGTCGGACTTATAAGTGTCGGACTAGCGATGTGCACCCGTCTTATGTAGGTTTTATAATTTCACATTGTCATGTAAACTGTGCTTATGTCCAATAAAATTATTTGATTTGATACTCTAATTCTTTAGTTTTTATGTTATTTGTTTTAACATTTCGTTTAATAAATCTGAGTGTGTTGTTTGCTTTGTTCATCATATTGTTAATATGTCTGTTCCATGTTGAATCTTTTGAGATGGTAAGGCCTAAATGTTTAACTTTATCTGCAGATTTCAGTGTTTTACAGGCAGGGATTCTTTTCTTTCATGAAACTTATAGCATGACTTTCATAGGTATAACTATAACAAAACATTGATGGATTTTAGCTGAATAATAGCTTCAAATTATTTTTCTTGGACATGTGCCACAAAATGATTGAGGATCCGCCCTCATTCGTCTAAAGGATTTTATTTAAGCAAACTCAATGTAATGAAGCTTGATACAGTTTTTTTACTTCGTCCATAATAGATCTCAATGCAGAGAGATTTATTCGTTACTCGGTCTGGGTTCTAATGTAATTAAAGTACCAGAAATTGTACAGCGTCCATGCATGCATGTCTTCTTCTTTTTAAAGTAAAAGGGGATTTCCAAGATGAACATCTCGTCAAATCACGTTCAGCAAATACAGCCAATCAAATGTGAATATTTTGCCGTAATTTCTATTTTTAGACTTTCACTTTGCCAAAAATAAATGTGGTTAGTTACAACCTACTTGTGCAATACCCGAAGTATAAATACTGACAGAATTTTAAAACGAATTGCATTTTGCGGCCAGTTGGGCCTCTTTTGGCTTCCAAAGAGTTCACCAAAAAGTATAAATGGAGACCCTTACACTGTCATCGAGGAATCCATTTGAATCGAAGTACAGAGCCAAAAGAGTGCAGTCTGACAACTTTCCAAATAGGGTGCTAAGTCAGCAAAATCCACGTAAACTTTTAAAAAGGGCCCATACCACTGAAGAAAATAGAAGAGAGAATACCATGACTGAGGAAGAACACAAGTGTGAGGAAGACATAATCAAAAATTCCAAAGTAAGTGAACACAAAACAGGAAATAATGAAGTAAATAAACATGACCAAATAGTAAACAAAGAGACAAATTGTGATCAGAATGAAATGTCAACAGAAAAGGATGATACTGAAAAGAAGAAAAAGAAGAAAAAGTGGCGAAAAATCGATCCATCAGAATTAGGATTTAATATCACCCTGTTTCCACGCCCAGTTAATAATACTCCTCATACTACTGATAAAGAATGTGAAAATTTATTTTATAAAATTGAACACGAGATGGATGTGTTGGAAAACTTTACTGAACCACACCGAAAATTCATAGAACTTGAAGGAAATTACCGTGAGTGTGTAAAATATATCCGTCCAGACAAGGACAGGAAAAATATGAAGGCTCATAATCAAATAAAAACAAAACATTGTAAAAATGTACTCAATAATAAAGGACGCAAGACTTTGTACGTGAAACATCGTGTGTATAAACAGATGGAAATGGATGTTCACAGATTAAGTTACATGCCAAGTCCAAAGCGAGTGAAAAATACTGAAAAACGTGACTTTGCCAGAGGAAAAATTAGCAATAATAATATTAATCCATCTAGTAATAAACCTCATTACCAAAATAATCAATACCGACCATCGCCTGTGCAATGCTTGGCTCATACTATTCATAAAGACAATTTGCCATCAGATTTTGACACTGCAGTGGCTAACTTACTCATGAACCTTCAACATCGTGATGTAACACCAGAGGACTATGATCTGTTATTGCGTTTAGATGAAAGAGTTGCACCAAAAACTGTTTCCGAAAATAAACTTAATTCTTTTAGAACTGACACTGTTGAAAGCAATGAGAACCTAGAAGTATGTCCTATTTGTATGGAGCTGTATGAAAATGGACAAGTTCGAAAATATTTGCCTTGTAACCATGTGTTCCATTCTAGCTGTATAGATTCCTGGCTAAAAAATTCTTCTATGAACTGTCCAATTGACAATCTGCCTCTTGATTCATAACAGTGGACTAGGGGGGAGGGGATATCATCACTAGAGGTGCTTTCAAATGTTTTTTATTTATTGTAAGGGTCAGCAGATTATTTCCTTAACTTGTCCTTTGACAGGGAGAAAACAACATCTGACAAATAATTATGAAAGATAATGAGTATGGTATGATTAACCCTATTTTTCATGTAACAAGGGGTGCTTAATTTTGAATTGCGAAAAGAACAGATTAGCAAGATTTACTGTTAAAGTTAAAACAGATGAAGTAATATTCAAGTTGTCTCCCTTTAGCTGATACATCATGTTCTTGTTAAGGAATAATATTGCTGTACTCCTAATGTTATAAAATATTGTGTCATATCTGCTGCTAGTTCTTAAACTATGTATAGTATCTAGCATTAATAATTTTAAATAAAAAAAAAGGTTTACTTTACGTTCAAGTGGTTTTTAGGACCTCATGATTTACAGCATATGTCTATTGTGTTTTTTCAATCTTTTCAATAAGGAAATTTTAGCATCTTTTCTATACATGTCCAGAAATCCAGGGTTTGATATCCCTTTTTATATGACCGCAAAAATTTTTGCGGTCGTATTATGGTATGGTGCTGTCGTCGTCGTCGTTGTCGTCGTCGTCGTCGTCGTCGTTGTCGTCGTCTGTAGACACTTTTGTTTTTTTTTTGGCCAATAACTTAAGTTCCAGATGATCAATCCTTGTGAAATTTTTACACAATGTTCCTTGGCACAAAAGGAATGCATGGGTAAGTTTTGGTCATTGTGGCCCCACCCGTTTTAAAAAAAGGGGCCAAAAGGGGTTAAATTAGGTGTTTTCACATATTTGACTGTAGAATCTTTATTATTTGTTGGATTTTGATGGGGTTTCTTTCAGTAAACTCCTTAGAAAATTTCCAATCTGGAGTATGCCAACGGATTTCACGTGGCATGTACCGTTCACGAGATAAATGGGGCCCAAAAGGGGCGAATTTCAAAAATTTAATTTTTCTATTTTTAGTCCGATTTTGAAGCAATTTTTTCAAAGGATTCCTTATGAAAAATTTACATAGCGCTCTACTATAGATTTTTGGTAACTTGTTTCCTTACCCAGCTATGAGGGGCCAAAGGGGGCCAAAATCATAAATTTACAGATAACCTTAAATTTTTATTTTTCATCGGATTTTGATGGGATTTTTTTCTTTGGATTCCACTTGATGTAAGCTTTCAGTAGTATGTCAACGGATTTTGCTAAGCTCTTACTGTTTCCGTGCTACAAGGGTTCACAGGGGCCAAAACTGCAAATTTGCAGATTACCTAAAATCTTTATTTTTCATCGCATTTTGATGGTCTTTTTTCTTTGGATTCCTCTTGATACAAGCTTTCAGCAGTATGTCAATGGATTGGGCATAGCTCTTACCGTTTCTGCGCTATAAAGGGTTAAGAGGAATCATAAGGAGTCATAAGGGCTAATTTTTATTTTCCCTAGTTTGTGTTCAGCTAATTAATGGGTCAATCTCCTTATTGCGTCCTTCTAATTATTGTGTCAAGCTCTTTCGTTTGTCCATACTCGCTTTAAATTACACTTTTTCAGATTTCAGTGGACGACATGCTGCGGTCGTATCATGCTGCGCTCGGCGTAGCCCTTTATTTTAGTTTGAAGTTAAAAAAAGATTTCTACAGAATTTTGGCAAAGAAAATCTAATAAAATATTTCAATTTAAAACCATATAAATTTGAAAAAAATACAAGACTTTCTGGGTATGCAAAGCATGGCATAAGGGTGTCATAGGTCCAACTCTTTCGAGTGGTGTATGTATGCTAGGCGAAGTTGACGTAAGGAGTTTTCTAGACTTTGAATGTAAATTTATAATTAATGTTAGGAAATTTGCAAAAAAAAATTCTGTTATTTTTTACCTGTATTATACATGTTATTGAGATATCTTTTTTGGTTTCACATGGTGTAACATTTCAGTTTATTTGATGTAGCATACATTCCATCTAACAATTCTTGTAAAACTACATTTGTATGCATGAAATATGTTCCATGCAAAGAATTAAGGTCCTCAAATTCAACAGTTATTTTTATTGGTCAAAAGCAACATATGATTGCTAGTTACATAAGGTATACACTGCATTTACACACGAGCAGCAGTTAATGGCACAATTTCTTATGTTTATTTTAACATGTGTTGTTTTAATAAATTTTATTGGTGAAAAGTTTGAAAAAAAAAGTGGAAAATGGATCACTCAAGATGCAAGACTGTTGATGAAACATTATGATGTTCCTCCAGGCAGCCAGACATACAAGAGACAATATATTCTTTTTTGCATTTCATTACAAGGGCATAAAAACAATAAAATACAATTTGAAAATATTTTTCACCAAAATATGATATTTGAGGAAATTTTCATAAAAAAGTCAGCTTAATAAAAGATTAAAGAACCTTAGTAAGCAAGCTCACATACCCCATGCTCCTACAACTCTGAAAATCCTGCATTATTTAACTCCAAAAGTACGGTAACACTATAAGCAATATCATATATCAAAAATCAAAATCCAAGTTGCATGTACATCTTTGATATATGCACAATCATTCTGCACAAGATAATTGAAGGGGTTTCAGAGGAGTTGCTGTGACAAGATTATATTTGCTGTTTTATTAGCTGAAAATAGTTTAAGTCCAATACCTCCCATAAATCCTATCAATAAGGCAGTATAGTATGATAATTGAGATATCTTTTTTGGTATGCACATTTACACATCATGACCAACAATCCTACCAAATATAAAAGCATCCATTAAGCGGTTTCAAAGGAGTTGCTGTGACAAGATGATACTTTGGTGTTTTAGCTGAAAATAGTTCAAGTCCAATAACTCCCATAAAGAAAATCCAATCAATAAGGCAGTATAGTATGCACATCTACAC
>MJUU01048788.1:97900-109718 GCA_002080025.1 Modiolus philippinarum | reverse complement strand
GAAATGGATGTTCACAGATTAAGTTACATGCCAAGTCCAAAGAGAGTGAAAAATACTGAAAAACGTGACTTTGCCAGAGGAAAAATTAGCAATAATAATATTAATCCATCTAGTAATAAACCTCATTACCAAAATAATCAATACCGACCATCGCCTGTGCAATGCTTGGCTCATACTATTCATAAAGACAATCTGCCATCAGATTTTGACACTGCAGTGGCTAACTTACTCATGAACCTTCAACATCGTGATGTAACACCAGAGGACTATGATCTGTTATTGCGTTTAGATGAAAGAGTTGCACCAAAAACTGTTTCCGAAAATAAACTTAATTCTTTTAGAACTGACACTGTTGAAAGCAATGAGAACCTAGAAGTATGTCCTATTTGTATGGAGCTGTATGAAAATGGACAAGTTCGAAAATATTTGCCTTGTAACCATGTGTTCCATTCTAGCTGTATAGATTCCTGGCTAAAAAATTCTTCTATGAACTGTCCAATTGACAATCTGCCTCTTGATTCATAACAGTGGACTAGGGGGGAGGGGATGTCATCACTAGAGGTGCTTTCAAATGTTTTTTATTTATTGTAAGGGTCAGCAGATTATTTCCTTAACTTGTCCTTTGACAGGGAGAAAACAACATCTGACAAATAATTATGAAAGATAATGAGTATGGTATGATTAACCCTATTTTTCATGTAACAAGGGGTGCTTAATTTTGAATTGCGAAAAGAACAGATTAGCAAGATTTACTGTTAAAGTTAAGGTAGTTCGGGTGACTAAAAACAAAACGATAGATTTTTCTTATTTTTCTGTGAATGAAAGCTTCTTACATGCAATTTAAAATTTTAGTAAAAAATCAATAGGTCACCGAACTCGTTTTTTCGGGATAAGCTTCCGAAAATAGCAAGATTTCGAGCTTTTTTATATAGTCTATATAGGGAGAAAATACTATTTTACATTTTTTTATATGAATAAAACGATAGATTTTGTTGAAAATGTAGTATAAGCTGTGTTAAAGTAATAACTTTGGAAATATGAAATAAAAAAATGGGGTCACCGATCATATTTTTGAATAAATCATGAAAATGTGATTTTCCCCCTTATTATTTCTTTAGAATTATCTCCCTTTAATAAAATTTGAGTTTTTCAAAAATGTGATATATTTTGCACATTTGCAGCATAAATGTTGCTTATTTCATTTTCTTTATTATCAATGAACTATTCAAAATCATTTTTACAACATTTTAATGGTAAATTCCAATTTTCATCACATGCGCAAGATGGATGCACAGTTTTAGACACCCAAACCACCTTAAAACAGATGAAGTAATATTCAAGTTGTCTCCCTTTAGCTGATACATCATGTTCTTGTTAAGGAATAATATTGCTGTACTCCTAATGTTATAAAATATTGTGTCATATCTGCTGCTAGTTCTTAAACTATGTATAGTATCTAGCATTAATAATGTGATTTTTTTTAAATAAAAAAAAGGTTTACTTTACATTCAAGTGGTTTTTAGGACCTCATGATTTACAGCATATGTCTATTGTGTTTTTTCAATCTTTTCAATAAGGAAATTATAGCATCTTTTCTATACATGTCCAGAAATCCAGGGTTTGATATCCCTTTTTTTAGTTTGAAGTTAAAAAAAGATTTCTACAGAATTTTGGCAAAGAAAATCTAATAAAATATTTCAATTTAAAACCATATAAATTTGAAAAAAATACAAGACTTTCTGGGTATGCAAACATGGCATTTATAAGGGTGTCATAGGAACAACTCTTTCGAGTGGTGTATGTATGCTAGGCGAAGTTGACGTAAGGAGTTTTCTAGACTTTGAATGTAAATTTATAATTAATGTTATGAAATTTCAAAAAAAAATTCTGTTATTTTTTACCTGTATTATACATGTTATTGAGATATCTTTTTTGGTTTCACATGGTGTAACATTTCAGTTTATTTGATGTAGCATACATGCCATTTAACAATTCTTGTAAAACTATGCATGAAATACGTTCCATGCAAAGAATTAAGGTCCTCAAATTCAACAGTTATTTTTATTGGTCAAAAGCAACATATGATTGCTAGTTACAGTACAGAAAGAGTGGTACCGTGACAAATCACCGTGATAGACATGTCCCACTCTGAGAGTGATACTGAATAACTTTTTATCATTAAGAGATATCTCAATTATTTTTTCTGCATTATAAGTGGTATTATACACCACTCTTAATACAAAAGAGAGTAGGAAATGATCTCAAATAGGCAAAAAGATATTTAGATCCACTCTCAGAGTGGGACACGTCTATCACAGTGATTTGTCACGGTACCACTCTTTCTGTACTGTACATAAGGTATACACTGCATTTACACACGAGCAGCAGTTAATGGCACAATTTCTTATGTTTATTAAATAAACAAATATTGTTACTTTAACATGTGTTGTTTTAATAAATTTTATTAATGAAAAGTTTGAAAAAAAAAGTGGAAAATGGATCACTCAAGATGCAAGACTGTTGATGAAACATTATGATGTTCCTCCAGGCAGCCAGACATACAAGAGACAATATATTCTTTTTGCATTTCATTACAAGGGCATAAAAACAATAAAATACAATTTGAAAATATTTTTCACCAAAATATGATATTTGAGGAAATTTTCATAAAAAAGTCAGCTTAATAAAAGATTAAAGAACCTTAGTGAGCAAGCTCACATACCCCATGCTCCTACAACTCAGAAAATCCTGCATTATTTAACTCCAAAAGTACGGTAACGCTATAGGCAATATCATATATCAAAAATCAAAATCCAAGTAGCTTGTACATCTTTGATGTATGCACAATCATTCTGCACAAGATAATTGAAGGGGTTTCAGAGGAGTTGCTGTGACAAGATTATATTTGCTGTTTTATTAGCTGAAAATAGTTTAAGTCCAATACCTCCCATAAATCCTATCAATAAGGCAGTATAGTATGATAATTGAGATATCTTTTTTGGTATGCACATTTACACATCATGACCAACAATCCTACCAAATATAAAAGCATCCATTAAGCGGTTTCAAAGGAGTTGCTGTGACAAGATGATACTTTGGTGTTTTAGCTGAAAATAGTTCAAGTCCAATAACTCCCATAAAGAAAATCCAATCAATAAGGCAGTATAGTATGCACATCTACACATCATACCAACAATCCTACTAAATATGAAAGCAATCCATTGAGCGATTTCAGAGGAGTTGCAGGTGCTGTTTTAGCTGAAAATAGTCTAACTAAGTCCAATAACTCCCATAAAGATAATCCGATCAATAAGGCAGTTAAGTATGCATATCTACACATCATGACTGACAATCCTACCAAATATGAAAGCAATCCATTAAGCAGTTTCAGAGGAGTTGCAGTGATAAGATGATACTTTGGTATTTTAAATGAAAATAGTCAAGTCCCACAACTCCGACAAAAATTATCCAATCAATATGGCAGTATAGTATGCACATCTACACATCATGACCAACCATCCTACTAAATACTAAATATGAAAGCAATCCGTCAAGCAGTCACAGAGGAGTTGCAGTGACAAGAACAGGACGGACAGACAGACGGACGGGTCAAAAACATTATAGACCCTCCGCAACTTCGTTGCGTGGGTATAAAAATATGTCCAGCAAACAGGAATGCAGTGAAAACTGACAAATTACTCTAGATCTATAATGCAAAATGTGTTCAACTGATCAAGTCCTTAAACTGTATAAAGTTTCCTTGAAAAGGGAAACAAGGTACAACTTATCACCGCCAAAGCTTCAGATCAAATATCAAATCATTACTGAATACACAAACTGAAAAATCTGTGAAAAAAAAATTTCAATACATGGCTTCAATGGCCAAAAAAAACTAAGTTATAAGCAAAGAGGTAGTAATGAGCAACAGACTTTAAAAAGGGAGACACAGTACAACTCCTCACATCAAAGTTTCAGACCAAATATAAAATCATTACCAGAAATACTTGAAGAAATTTTCGGACTTGCATATAGACAGACAAATTTAAAACTTTATGCCCTATTGCCTTAAGGCTGAGGAATAAAAATTGATGAGAGACTTATAGGCCTTTCTGTTCATTCTTCATAAGCTGGACAAGGACCATAGCATTTAATGATTGATGGCAAGTGAAAATATGTCAACAAATAACATAGACACATTATTCTTACATAAACTGTCTCAAGCATTGTTAGGCTATTCAAAAAAAATTGTTTGTTTTTCAGGCCCCGACCACATGTGCAATAAAAGGCCACATCAAGCCTTCTCCCTTCAATTCCAAGCTTCAAACTTAAAAAGGCTTAAGAAAAAAACAATTAATTTTGAATGGCCTTAGAAGTGTAGAAAGTGAACTGTTTGTTGTATAATGATAGACAAATGCAGATTTTGGTCTATTTTCAGTTTCAGTGCTTAAAATGGAAAATTTAATAAGTTTCAAAAGTAAAGGTATGAATTTGTTAAAATAACAATCCAAGTTCAAAGAATTCTGGGAACAGTAAAATAATGACATTGATCTGACATAAGATCAACATTCACATTAGTCATGTCTTTTGGATTACTTATAGAAAACAAGGGCAGAAGACCCAGGATCAGCCATTTTATTCATCAAAAATAAGTATTAAATATTAATGGGTTCAGGATTTGCATTGTCCTTATCGCAGAATCAGGCTTTAAAAATCAATTCACCTGGAAATTCAGAAGTTTGGATCCAGGGATAAAACCCACCCCACACAAGAAAAGAGCAGGTTACACCATAGGGGGTGCTATATTTATGAATAATGTGACTATAATCATTGTATACTGGCATTGTTTTATGACAATTAGGTTATTTAATTGTTTTCTATCTGGTCTTCAGGTCTACTTAATAAATGATTTTTTTTAAAAAAAGCACTGAAGAGATAAAAGTTGTCAAAAAGAACCATATGCAGAACTCAATTAATCCCAAAGCTCCAGAAAGCTGGAACAAGAATTTTTGAGCCAGTCTGGACTTTTCAAATGAAATAGGATATGAAGCACGAAAAAGGTCATAGATTCCATGGTAAAGGATGCTCATACACTGCTTCAGCATTTACCAACGGGACATAATCATACAAGGCTTGCAACAAAATTCAGATTTGAATCATTTACCACTGCAGAAAAAATTTGACAAAAAGTGATAGCAGGAAAGACAGTAAAGCCCTTCTCCTCAAGACACCAAGGGTATGAAAAGGCTATTAGGAAAACAGGGGAATCTCAGAGGTCATATAAATTATTAGTTATCTCCCTTGATTTATTGTGTTCAATTATATTTTTTACATTGTCACCATGGTTACTGGAGAAATTGCTTCAGTATTGATTTGCTTTTGTCTTTCTGAATTACAAATCTGAATACCCAGAATAAACAAAAATTCCAGTATAAAATATTTTATTAAATTTAATTATATGAACAGTTAGAATTCAACTAAATCATATAAAATGTTTTAAAAATTACAATCAATCAATTTTTAAATTAAACGGAAAGACTTTGCAGTGATTGAAAGAACCGAGCGACAGTTATCTATACTTGCTTAAAACAGGAAGACAAAAAAGGATTGTTGTTGTTCTTCACACTGATTGTGACCTTTTTCATTTTCTTAGAACAGAACGAAACCAATATTCTGTAACCAATGGACCGATTCAGAAATTCAACTTCTGCCCTCAAAAATGATGTTGCACAAGCTCAGTGTCCTCGTAAAATACGTTTTGACCAATCAAGAACTTTTAGAACAATGACAATCCCAGAATGCTGTTGCATTTCTGAATTGGCCAATTGATTGAAACTTTCCATGGATTTTGATCAACTTCTTGATATTCAATTGAAGTCTTCCATAAAGTTGCCTAACTGCCTGTCAAAATGACCTGACAGGCAAAATTTGATTTAGACAGACAAAATTTAGGCATGCCTGACCATATGTCAAACTTTTTTCTGTTTTTACTTCAGTATCAATGTGCAGATAGGCACATGTTTGTTTGGTTCTGAAGGCATTTTATTTTGTCTCAGACTGAATGTTAGACAAAATTTTCAACTTTAGAGAAGACTATAATTGTAACCCTTATTTTAGTCTCTGGATGACATGAGGGATGTATCTATTTTTTTTACATATATTTCAAATAAGTTCACACGTGCTTAAAATGTACCCTGGTCAAGGTAATACAATGAGCAAAAGGTTGTAATCAGCTGCCATAGATCAGACTAAATATAAAATCTGAAAATATTTCTGTTCTACAAATATCTCTAAAAAAATACATTTACATGGTACACAAAAACATCCAATGTTGTTTACCTATGTAGGCTTAAAACAACAATATCATAAATTATGTACCAAGCAATGTTACTTATAGCTCTTGTTCTGAAAAAAAAATTAAAAATGTTATATATATACATTTAAAAAAAAAGCCTACTGAGAAATGAATTTAAATCTCATGATTAAATCTCTCTATTTGTGAAAGTGGACTGCTTAAACAGAAAACACCTTATTTAAGTGATATAAGTCTTATTTATAATGATTAGATGTTTACGTCAGTGATATGTTTCCATAAAAATGGTTCCATAACATTGCAAAAGAAAGAACAGAATTAAAAGTGAATAAGTGTGCTTCAATTTTCCAAAGACGAATTCTATCTAAAATCATGTTTGTTTTTATTGGTGTATAATTCCAAATGTAATTGTAATGTCATTTTCGATATTTCCATTTGCTCATCAATCTGCTCCGCAAAAATATAGTGCAGCAAATAAAGATGCGTTAACATGGATCAAACTGTTTTTAACATACAAAATTGGAATGATAAGGATTAAAATCTTCGGACTTTATTAAGTTTGTGAGTGATCTGCCAGAGTTTATACATAGATAATTTCCTAAAAATGAGCGTTTAATGCTTTATAAACGCAATAAGAGTACACTAACTTGACACAGACACAATCAAAGTGCTTAAAGCCCTAATAGAAAGGTTGCTTTCAAAGATTTAAGTAGACATGGTAAAAGTTTGCAGTACATTATCAACACTTGTTTACTATTAAACAGTGTTACAAATATTGAAAAAAAATTATCACAATCATAACATATAAAAATTCCTACCAAGTAAGTACTATTTGAACTGAATAACAGATAAAATGTATATGTTAAATCAATAAATACTATAAATATATATATATATATATATATAATTGGGGAAATAAAAATAAATAATTCAAAATGTTATTGTAGCATCCATTTTCATTGGTCAACGTGATGTAAAGCAAACGGAAATGTTCAGTTTGTGAGTGAGCTGCTGGAGTTTATACAAAATGAGTGTTTAATCCTATAATAAAAATATATTCATGCAAGTTAAAAATATAACAATGGTAATAGTGGATTATCTCCCCTCCTACATGTTAAATATAGTCTACATCATAAACATTAGTAATTTTTCATACAAAAAATGTACAAATTTCATTGATAAACAAAACAATATAGTAAAAAGACATCAATACATTTAACTTTTCTCCATAACCAGTTTCTTTGCTTGATCTATGATATTTTGGTAATTAGTTGTCTTCAATTTCCATGATTCTGGAATACTGTCTATACCATCCTGAAATATTACATAAAACTTATATATAAAAGTAAAATTGTCTGTCATACTGTTTTACATTAAGGAGGCTCACTCCTGAAGTTGTTTATGTCAAGGATTTCTTGAAACCTATTTAAATTGATTTAGCATTGTAGACTAAATAAAATGGTAAAAGGAAATCTATAGGTCCGTGTGCTTTTAATAGAGATAGAAGACATTAAAAATTTGGCAGGAAATTGATTTCTCTGGATTTTTTATTCATTTAACATTAGGATTATTTCTCGTCTAAAAGCTAGGACGTTATATCAAGAATTTTATGAAAACTTGTAAGGTGTCTTAATTTGACCTATACAAGATATTCATGAAATAAAAATAGTAATGGTGCATTACATGATACCCCGCCACGTTTCACAAAATTTCTAAGTTGAAAGGGGCATACTCCAGAACTATGTGTACCGCTGAACCTTAAATTATACTTGGTCTGTGAATTTTGGTAAACAATTTACATACCAAGTTTGAAGACAGTATGTTATTTCATTCACAAGTTATGAGTACAAAACCTAAAATTTGCAAAATTTCAAAGTTTCAAGGGACATAACTCCAGAACCCCTTGGACCTCTGAACCCAAAATATAACTTGACCTGAGTTTTGTGGTAAACAACTTACATACCAGGTTTGGAGACCTTTTGTTATTTCTTTCACAAGTTATCAGTCAGAAACCCTAAAATTCTTAAAACTTCAAAGTTACAAGGGGCATAAATCCAGAACCCCTTGGACCTCTGAACCCAAAATCGAACTTGACCTAAGTTTTGTGGTAAACAACTTGCATACCAAGTTTGAAGCCCTTGTGTTATTTCATTTACAAGTTATCAGTCGGAAACCTTCGGGGGACGGACCGACAGACAGACAGACAGACGGACACACGACTGAGGGCATCACATAATACATCGCCATTTCATATCGGGGTATAAAAAGTGGGGTTCAGCGTGCAAAATTCTGACAACCATTGAACTGGAGAAAATCAAAGGAGTTCCGAAATCTGACACAAGTTCAAAAATGAAATGAGTGAGCCACCTTAATTACTTAAATTTGAAAAAAATTTGCAATAAGAAATTGTTACAAATGTAACTTTTTAATTCAAAATGGTTCTAGGCAAGTGGCTTATTGACAGGACAACTTGCATCCCAAATGCTAAAAATTTTGGCAAAATATCTTATGTCCAGAAAAAAGTCCAGAAAAAAAACTAAATATACTTTAAAACAGATATTGACAATTTCTGAAGGATTCTCCTGAAGTTTTTTAATAGATCATTTTATACAATGTTTTATAATGTTTTGATGTAATGGCATTGTTTTATAATGTTTTGATGTAATGGCACTGTATTTGAACAGGAGACACAATGATTGTAGCAGTTGGTCTTAAATTGTTATTTTCAAGTGATATGTTCTTCAAATTAATATATAACAGGTTAAATTCTTATGATTTCATTCAATGATTTAACTTCACTATATTTGAACAGTCGGAAACCCTAAAATTTGCAAAATTTCAAAGTTTCAAGGGGCATAACTCCAGAATCCCTTGGACCTCTGAACCCAAAATCAAACTTGACCTGAGTTTTGTGGTAAACAACTTGCATTCCAAGTTTGAAGCCCTTGTGTTATTTTGTTTACCTGGACAGCGAGATACTATTCTTGATGGCAGGACAACACCTTACATGACTTCTGGCTTACTATACTTTTGCCCATTTTCCAGTTTTGTCTGTTATTTACTAGAGAATTTATAGACTTCTCTGATGTAACCATTTTCCTAATGTTTTTGCTTGTGTGTGTAGTTCCTTCACTTGTCAGCTTGTAAACTATATGTACCAGACAACACTACCAGGCATAGGAAAAGGTTCCCTTCGGAAAAGTCCATAATAAATTAATTACAGAAGTAATATATATATATATATATAGTAGAACTTCGATGGCTCGAATACCATGGATACCTTGAACCCTTCTTGAAGTCCCTTTGTTCAAGTTTAAACATAGTTTGATCTTAATATCTCGAACACCCCGTTGGCTCGAACTGTTTTCAATGGTCTCTTGGGTGTTCTTGCCATCAAAGTTCGACAATACATCATAACAGAAGTGTCCTGGGAAATAATGTCTTGCTCACTTACCCTGGCTGCTAAACAAGCTCCAATGAATCCACAACGTGAACAGGTGCATCCACCAGATCTCATGGTCTCTTCAACTGCATCCACATAATTGTTGCCAGTAAGGACTTCATGAATAGTGGTCTGGAATGCACCAGGTATGGCTAAAAACATAAAAAGGTATATAAAATAAACAAATAAAAACCAGTATCAAACTACATTTGCCCAAACACCATAGGCACTGCTGAAACAACTAGAGCTGTTGGCAAAGCCAGACTAATACCCCCCTCATCTGCATCTGAGTAGTGAGTACCAAGGCATCATTTTGAAATTCTGACCTTTGGCCTAATGGTAGTTGGAAAGTAAATCTAACAGAAATAAAGCCTGTCAGGACTGAAGTTGCAGGTTTTGGTCCCATCAGGTCTTATCTACTCAAAACTACTAGAATCTGACACTGGGATTGTATATGAGGATCCTAAAGATATTTTATCACAACCACTGTGGCTGAATCAGGAGATAAAGATTAAAGAAGAGATGACAATTAATATAAAATACATAAATAGAGACATATTTTTTATAAATGACTTATTTTTAGAAAATATGACTTTTTACACATATACAGAATTTATCAATAAATTTGATCAAGATTTTTCAATAAATTTTATTGAATTTTATAGCACCCTCAGTGCAATCCCCAGCAGAATGGAAGAAACTTGTAATTGGGAATGACAAATTAAATGTGGTGGAAAATATGTTAATGAAAAATTTAAAGACATTTCTAAAAATAATAGGTTTTTTTATAAGCTTTACACCGAGCATATTAAAGAAATCTCTATTAAAGCTCAGGAAAAGTGGATAAATGACTTAGAAATAAATGAGATAGAAAATTGGGATGAAATTTAGATGTTACCTTTTGTAATAACAAGAAATACACAGTTACAAAATTTCCAATTTAAATTGCTTCACAGGATACTTATAACAAATATTAAGTTGTACAAATATGAGTTGAAGGAAACAGAGTTGTGTACCTTCTGCTTTGAGACACCAGAAACCTTGAAACATGTTTTCTGGGAATGCAGATATACAAACAATTTTTGGCTATCAATTGTTAGTTTTCTTCAAGAACACAATGTGGTATTGAACACAAATGCCACAAACATGACAAATGTACTTCTTGGTATTGGGGCTGACAGGGAGCAAGACTGTACAATACAGAATATTATTTTGATTTTAAAATATTATCTATACATATATAGATCAAAAAACATTTTACCATGCACAAAAGGTGAAATAGATTTTTTGAAATATTATGTGTATATTGAAACGAAATCTATCCTGTTCCTAACCTCTGCACAAAGAAATTTTATTAATAAAAAATGGTTGCCCTTGGAAGGTTTTTTCAGTGGATGAATTCAAAAACAAAGTTAAAAGAAGCTAATTTATATAAATAAATTACATACCTGTAATATTCATACAAAATAGAAATAATCTGTATTTGTCTTCTGTCTGTCTGTAATATCTATATGTATAATGATATATGAACTGGCAATATTTTAGTGTTCTATTTATATGTTCATGATGTTTTCAGTTTCAAAAATAAAGAATTACAAAAAAAAAGGTCTTATCTACTACTTCATATAAAGGGTAATACATTAAATAATACAACTGCATATAATTCGATGGATACAAGGACAATTTAACCAAGCTCTGGACACAAATTGAAAGATGATTTATTATCATAAAGGTCAAAGGCAATGTTACAGTAACCTAAATTTGGTACTTGACACATCGCCTCCTCATGATGCATCTTCATACCAAGTTTGATAATCCTAGATGCTAAGGTACAAAAGTTCTGCTCCAGACATGAAATGCACATGGTTTTACTATCATAAAGGTCAAAGGTCAAAGTCAAGGTCACGGTGACTTAAATTTGGTACATGACACATCGCTTTCCAATGATGCTTCCACATACCAAGTATGATAATCCTAGGTGGTACGGTACAAAAGTTCTGATCCGGACACGGAATGCACATGGTTTTACTATCATAAAGGTCAAAGTCAAGGTCACGGTGACTTAA
>MJUU01048788.1:62719-97771 GCA_002080025.1 Modiolus philippinarum | reverse complement strand
AAAGGTCAAAGTCAAGGTCACGGTGACTTAAATTTGGTACATGACACATCGCTTGCCAATGATGCTTCCACATACCAAGTATGATAATCCTAGGTGGTACGGTACAAAAGTTCTGATCCGGACACGAAATGCACATGGTTTTACTATCATAAAGGTCAAAGTCAAGGTCACGGTGACTTAAACTTGGTACATGACACATCGCCTTCCAATGATGCTTCCAAATACCAAGTATGATAATCATAGGTTGTATGGTACAAAAGTTCTGATCCAGACACGAAATGCACATGGTTTTTCCATCATAAAGGTCAAGCTAAAGGTCACAGTGATCTAAATTTGGTACGCGACACATCCCCTTCACATGATGCATCCACATACCAAATTTGATAATCCTAGATGCTATGGTAGAAAAGTTCTGCTCTGGACACGAAAGAGGACAGACAGATAGACAAGGTGATTCCTATTACGGTCGTTGGTCGCATTTGTTAGGCAGTCGCTCACGCGGGTGTGAATAACACACAAAAACGGTCCTACATGCAATAAGCTGTAAGAAAAGCTAGGTGGTCGTTCATAGGAGAGGTCATTCAAATCAGGTTTTACTGTATACCCCCAAAACTTCCTTTGCAGGGGTTATAATAATATAATATAAATAAATTATCTTTTCAAGTCCTTGTTTATGATAGTTCTACTGTCAAAAACGTTAAATCTTATAAGTTTGAGCTTCAGCAAGAGCTTTTATGTTAACCCTGGACACAATCAAACTATGATAACTTGTAAATGATAGATTTTATTTTCATCATTTTGAAACAAATGACTTTTTCATGTAATTTTTGTTTTTATCCTGTCAACTTGGCCTTTACACTCAATACTGTAATGTCAAAGGATATGAAATTTACATTGTATGGAAATCAACAAAAACAAAGCGTTAATAGGTGTATTAAAATCAATAGACAATGTGTGTTTTCAGAAAATACTTTTTGTATTGTTTTAGACCAAAAATAAAGATATTTAAGGTATATTTTGCTGCTTGTTTCAATATTCAATGAACTGCATTATCAATTTATGCACTTATGGGAAAACATTTTGATCCCCTATGGAATGAGATAGATGAGGACAGTATAAGAATTATACAGAAATTATAACATTCTGAGTTATATAATTCTTCCACGTTGTTCTCAATATTTCTCTTATGACTTTTATCAGCACTCCAAAAGTGTGCTGAACTGTTTCTTAATTGTTTTCTACTGCAAATTACCAAAGTATCTGTTGTTTCAAAGCTTCTTTTAACTCCCTATATTTATTTTTTCTTATCATAGTATGTTTATTTTTATGCCCCGCCCACGAATGTGGAAGGGGCATATAGTGTTACCCTTCTCCGCCCTTCCCTCCGTACGACCGTACGTCCGTAGGTCCGGTTAAGTTTTGCGTTAAGTACATTTCTCAGAAACTGTAAGAGGTAGAAAAATAATAGTAGGCCCGTAGGTAGATATTTGATATTACTACAGAGTTCACTAGGTAGTTTGACTCTTTGACCTACATTTCATGCTTGAGTGACTCTCATTAAGTTTTGTGTTAAAGTCCATTTCTCAACAAGTACACATTATAGGACAATGATGCTTCATCTAATTAATTGCCTTGATGAGTACTACCCAAGTCATTGACAATTAGGTGGCTTTGGCCTACAATTTATGCTTCAGTGACTTTGGTTAAGTTTTGCGTTAAAGTCCATTTCTCAACAACTATACATTATAAGACAATGATGTTTCATCTAATTAATTTCCTTAATGAGTGCTATCCAAATAATTGAAAATTAGGTGGCTTTGACCTACATTTTGCGCTTCAGTGACTTTGGTTAAGTTTTGCATTAAAGTCCATTCCTCAACAACTACACATTATAAGACAATGATGTTTCATCAAATTAATTGCCTTGATGAGTTCTATCCAAATCATTGAAAATTAGGTGGCTTTAACCTACATTTTATGCTTCAGTGACTTTGGTTAAGTTTTGAGTTAAAGTCTATTTCTCAACAACTACACATTATAAGACAATGATGTTTCATCAAAATAATTAACTTGATGAGTATTACCCAAGTTATTGACAATAAGGTGCCTTTGACCTACAGTTTATGCTTCAGTGACTTTGGTTAAGTTTTGTGTTAAAGTCCATTTCTCAACAACTACACATTATAAGACAATGATGTTTCATCAAAATAATTACCTTGATGAGTACAACCCAAATCATTGACAATTAGGTGTCTTTGACCTACATTTTATGCTTCAGTGACTTTGGTTAACTTTTGCATTTAAGTCTGTTTTTCAACGACTATGTATTGTAACATCATGATATTTCACTGAAACATTCATCTATTGAAGAACTACCCGTTTCACTAACAATTGGGTGTCGATGACCTACATTTTATGCATGAATGACTTCGGTCAAATTATGAGTTCAGGTTTTGCTATAAATTTATTGGCGGGGCATCTGTGGCTTACAGACACATTTTCTAGTTTATTTGATATTTTGTGAAGAAAGAATGATCTCTTCACAAATATGGAAGTGATGGAATTTAGGCTAGGTGTAACCTGTGCTTGCATAAATAGCCCTACTGGTGGTAATCAGAACTATTTTCCTTCACTTTTGACATAATTTCAAGTGCGGTAGATATGAAACNTGTGTTGTATCGATGTTAAATGATAAAATCTCACGGTGCAAACGGAACTCCGTGAAATATTCATCATAACATCAAAGGAAAAATCAAGATACAACACACACGGAGCAATATGCTTTATCGAGATACCCGAGTGTGATTTATTTAGGTGTAAAGTTTAAGACCTTTTTGTGAATACAATAATAAAGCGTTGTTAAAATTTTACATTGTATATAAATCTAATGTGTTGTGAGTAAGATCCTGGATAGTGCATTTCACTGTAATGAAAAACCGGTGTGTGTTACGTTTCAAACTAATATTGTCCTTTTCCCGCGAATTCATGACAATGTTTTGAGCGACGTCACGAAAATCGGGAAAACGTTACCACTCCGCATAACAACGTTATTATCTCCCCTGTAACTGTATCGTATGCCCTTAAAGCTCAGGAAAAGTGGATAAATGACTTAGAAATAAATGAGATAGAAAATTGGGAGGAAATTTATATGTTACCTTTTGTAATAACAAGAAATACAGTTACAAAATTTCCAATTTAAATTGCTTCACAGGATACTTATAACAAATATCAAGTTGTACAAATATGATCTGAAGGAAACAGAGTTGTGTACTTTCTGCTTTGAGACACCAGAAACCTTGAAACATGTTTTCTGGGAATGCAGATACACAAAAAAATTTTTGGCTATCAATTGTTAGTTTTCTTCAAGAACACAATGTGGCATTGAACACAAATGCCACGAATGTACTTCTTGGTATTGGGGCTGACAGGGAGCAAGACTGTACAATACAGAACATTATTTTGATTTTAAAATATATCTATACATATGTAGATCAAAAAACAATTTACCATGCACAAAAGGTGAAATAGATTTTTTGAAATATTATATGTATATTGAAAAGAAATCTAGCCTGTTCCTAACCTCTGCACAAAGAAATTTTATTAATAAAAATGGTTGCCCTTGGAAGGTTTTTTCAGTGGATGAATTCAAAAACAAAGTTAAAAGAAAGCTAATTTATATAAATAAATTACATAGCTGTAATATTCATACAAAATACAAATAATTTGTATTTGTCTTCTGTCTGTCTGTAATGTCTATATGTATAATGATATATGAACTGGCAATATTTTAGTGTTCTATTTATATGTTCATGATGTTTTCAGTTTCAAAAATAAAGAATTACAACAAAAAAAAAGGTCTTATCTACTACTTCATATAAAGGGTAATACATTATATAATACAACTGTATATAATTCAATGGATACAAGGACGATTTAACCAAGCTCTGGACACAATTGAAAGATGATTTATTATCATAAAGGTCAAAGGCAATGTTACAGTAACCTAAATTTGGTACTCGACACATCGCCTCCTCATGATGGATCTTCATACCAAGTTTGATAATCCTAGATGCTAAGGTACAAAAGTTCTGCTCCAGACATGAAATGCACATAATTTTACTATCATAAAGGTCAAAGGTCAAAGTCAAGGTCACGGTGACTTAAATTTGGTACATGACACATCGCTTTCCAATGATGCTTCCACATACCAAGTATGATAATCCTAGGTGGTACGATACAAAAGTTCTGCTCCGGACACGAAATGCAAATGGTTTTACCATCATAAAGGTCAAACTAAAGGTCACAGTGACCTATATTTGGTACACAACACATCCCCTTCACATAATGCATCAACATACCAAATTTGATAATCCTAGATGCTATGGTACAAAAGTTCTGCTCCGGATACGAAAGGGGATGGATAGACAGGCAGATAGACAAGGTGTCCTATTACGGTCATTGGTCGCATTTGTTAGGCAGTCGCTCACGCCAGTGTGAATAACACACAAAAACGGTCCTACATGCAATAAGCGGTAAGAAAAGCTAGGTGGTCGTTCATAGGAGAGGTCATTCAAATCAGGTTTTACTGTATTACCCCCCAAAACTTCCTTTGCGGGGGTTATAATAATATAATATAAATAAATCATCTTTTCAAGTCCTTGTTTATGATAGTTCTACTGTCAAAAACGTTAAATCTTATAAGTTTGAGCTTCAGCAAGAGCTTTTATGTTAACCCTGGACACAATCAAACTATGATAACTTGTAAATGATAGATTTTATTTTCATCATTTTGAAACAAATGACTTTTTCATGTAATTTTAGGTTTTATCCTGTCAACTTGGCCTTTACACTCAATATGAAATTTACATTGTATGGAAATCAACAAAAACAAAGCATTAATAGGTGTATTAAAATCAATAGACAATGTGTGTTTTCAGAAAATACTTTTTGCATCGTTTAAGACCAAAAATAAAGATATTTTAGGTATATTTTGCTGCTTGTTTCAATATTCAATGAATTGCGTTATCAATTTATGCACTTATGGGAAAACATTTTGATCCCCTATGGAATGAGATAGATGAGAACAGTATAAGAATTATACAGAAATTCTAACATTCTGAGTTATATAATTCTTCCACGTTATTCTCAATATGTCTCTTATGACTTTTATCAGCACACCAAAAGTGTGCTGAACTGTTTCTTAATTGTTTTCTACTGCAAATTACCAAAGTATCTGTTGTTTCAAAGCTTCTTTTAACTCCCTATATTTATTTTTTCTTATCATTGTATGTTTATTTTATGCCCCGCCCACGAATGTGGAAGGGGCAAATAGTGTTACCCTTGTCCGTCCTCCCGTCCGTATGACTGTACGTCGTACGTCCAGTTAAGTTTTGCGTTGAGGTACATTTCTCAGAAACTGTAAGAGGTAGAACAATAATAGTAGGCCAGTAGGTAGATATTTGATATTACTACAGAGTTCACTAGGTAGTTTGACTCTTTGACCTACATTTCATGCTTGAGTGACTCTAGTTAAGTTTGTGTTAAAGTCCATTTCTCAACAACTACACATTATAGGACAATGATGCTTCATGTAATTAATTGCCTTGATGAGTACTACCCAAGTCATTGACAATTAAGTGGCTTTGATCTACAATTTATCTTCAGTGACTTTGGTTAAGTTTTGCGTTAAAGTCCATTTCTCAACAACTATACATTATAAAACAATGATGTTTCATGAAAATAATTAACTTGATGAGTATTACCCAAGTTATTGACAATAAGGTGCCTTTGACCTACATTTTATGCTTCAGTGACTTTGGTTAAGTTTTGTGTTAAAGTCCATTTCTCAACAACTACACATTATAAGACAATCATGTTTCATCAAAATAATTACCTTGATGAGTACAACCCAAATCATTGACAATTAGGTGTCTTTGACCTACATTTTATGCTTCAGTGACTTTGGTTAACTTTTGCATTTAAGTCTGTTTTTCAACGACTATGTATTGTAGCATCATGATATTTCACTGAAACATTCATCTATTGAAGAACTACCCGTTTCACTAACAATTGGGTGTAGATGACCTACATTTTATGCATGAATGACTTCGGTCAAATTATGAGTTCAGGATTTGCGATAAATTTATTGGCGGGGCATCTGTGGCTTACAGACACATTTTCTAGTTTATTTTGATATTTTTTTGTGAAGAAAGAATGATCTCATCACAAATATGGAAGTGATGGAATTTAGGCTAGGTGTAACCTGTGCTTGCATAAATAGCCCTACTGGTGGTAATCAGAACTATTTTCCTTCACTTTTGACATAATTTCAAGTGCGGTAGATATGAAACATCCCTCCCATATCTCCATTTAAAATTGTCATATGATCTTATGTTTTATTGTATATAATTGTTCCATTTTGATTTTGTCAGGAAAGGGATGATATTGTTAGTAAGAGTACTTTGCCTGATAATTTTATGTTTGTTAATGATCAAGCATACCTGGATAAAATGACATGGATGTAGTGTTGTTTGCCATAGAACAAGTGATTTCCTCTCAAACTGGTGCTAGTACTACGATGTATGAATATTTGCTCATTGTTGAAGGCAACATGGTGACTTCAAGAGGAAGAACAATAAAAGTGTTGTTTTATTTGCTTAGTCTTTCCATGTACTTGTAAACATTTTTTCCCACAGACATTTTAATTTATATTCTCATATTTTTTAACTCCAGCATCTAAATGTAGATCTAATTAATTACAAATATCTTTTTGCCCAAAAAGGTGATAAAATGGCCATTCATATCATAATATAGTATTCGTTGATTAATAAGAAAAATAGTTAGGGAATTGCTAGAAAGACATGGCCACAAAGGACAGGGCTGGACATATAGTATGTATCCAACAGGAAAAGGCAAGATAGGCTGATTTCAAACCCAAAGGCTCAGATATCTTAGCATGAGAAAAATCACTAGATATATACACATGTACTTTCTCTAATTTAAGAAATCCTTCATCTTATTCCTTGTTTTTCTGCCCTTCATCAGGGTGAAGTCCATATTTCTAAATTTAGGAAGGATGTCCCAATCTTTAGTCTACTCTCATGTAAGAAACCATTACTCTGGGTGTACCAAGATATTATGACGCAAACATTACTCCCCATCCTACCCCAATAATCTATTTCTCTACACGCGCCATCCCCCTTTTCATTACATGATTACCTCAGTCTAATCTGAACTTTTTACTGACAATACAATGACACATTTCTCTACACTACCCCCCTCCCCATTGATTCAATTCTCTACATCCCTTTTGATTATATAATTACCTCATTCTATTATGAACTTTTATCTGGCAGTATGAGGATCCATTTCTCTACGTCCTTCCCTCCCCTTTAATTATAAAATTACCTCATTCTATTCTCAACTTTTTGCTAACAGTACAATGATCCATTTTTCTACACCTAATCTCACCCCCTGCCCCCTTCAATGATCCATTTCTCTATATCCCTCCCTCTTCTTTGCATGATTACCTCAGTCTATTTTAAACTTTTTGCTGGCAGTACGATGATCCATTTCTCTACATCCCTCCCTACCATGATCCATGTCTCTGCAACCCTCCCCCTTTTCAATTTATAATTACCTCAGTCTATTCTGAACTTTTTGCTGGCAGTACGATGATCCATTTCTCTACATTTAAGAGCCTCCCTCAGCTTTCCAGCTAATGCTTTATCTAAATCCTGTGGGTTGAGTCTCTGGGGATTATTTAGTTCCTCAATAACAGATTCTATAATGTCGGTCTTGTTGCCATATAATATATACTGTTCTAATATTCTGAAAAAATCAAATATAGATAAATCACAGGTTTAATCAAACAGCAATTCTATAGCAAGAAATTAAACCATTTCTGCCAAATTTGAAAAATCTAAATGGCATAGGAATAAGTTACAGTTTACCACTTATCTATTATGTAAATAGTTTGTGTAAATATAGATCTGTTGGTATGCTTTATGTTTTTACTGTGACAACTTCATATTCCTTATATGTACATATCATATCATATAATTGATGTGAAAACTAGTAGTCTTATAGTGTTAAAGCTTTACGTACTATACCTCTTTCAACATATCTCAGACATAATTTCGACATAATCTATGAAAGTCTAAAAACAAACCAACACCTATTTATGGTAACCTATTGGTAACATTTTAAAGTTTAGTTCTTGTTGAACCTGTTTAACCACTAATTGTTTACTTCAACCTGTTTAACCACTAATTGTTTACTTCAACCTGTTTAACCACTTATTGTTTACTTCAACCTGTTTAACCACTAATTGTTTACTTCAGCTGAAGTGTCTGATTATTATCTGTCATGATGATGTCCCCTTAGTTAATATATACGTATTTACACACACTTTTAAGTGGGTCTCGATGGGGTTTAAGCGGGAAGCGTGAATGGCCTTTTTAAGTGAACGGGAAACGGGATTGTCACAAAAAAGTACCCCTGAAAATGGGAAAGGGTGTTGGGCGTGAAACGGGTAAAGCTGAAAAAAAATCCCCGTGAACTGGGAAAGGGGAGATTGTTTAAGAGTCTTTGTAAAATATTTTCGCACTCGTGAAACGGGAAAATTGAAAAATATTGCCGGGATTTAGGAAAAGGGACCCTCTATTGAGAACCCGTTTTAATGCTCAGAGAAAATACTGTTTCAAGCTAAATGTTATTTGGTAATTTTAGATTATCACAGCCAGATATATTAATAAAGACCTAGTATCTAAAATGCAATTACAGTTAAACCTATTTAAACTGAACCTTGTTGGGACTGACGATTTTGTTCAGTTTAAACACGTTTCACTGTACATTTAGCATTTCTGTAATTCTTGATTACCTTGCAGCAGCAAGACCTACAGCCACAGAAGTGTCAGAATTCTGGGTAATTCTTATGACTTCCTCTGCTCTATCTAACATCTCCGGTTTTCCTGCATAACAAGCCACCACGGGTATAACCCTCAGTACACAGTCCATCTGTTCATCTTTGTCACATCCTGTAGTAAAATATTACCAAGAATGACTGGAAGGTATTACCATTAGGAACGTGTATTTGTCTAGCAAAACAACATGCCCACTGCTTTTTGCAGTTGGGGGTACATGTACTTTTTTAATTTAAATTTGGGGGTACATGATGTTTTTATTAGGGTACATGCCCATACCAGTAATTTTACTTCTCTACTTAAAACAGCTTCGCAAGGAACCTATCAAGTTAAATGACCGATTCCAACGACTATTTTCCTATCACTTTTGGTGAGAACAATACATTTTGATCATAAAACTACAATTTACAATGATTAATTTTTCAAATGTATGTGCATGCACATTTTGATTTGAGAAATTGTACGTGCATGTTTTCTAATGTACATGAATTAGGTACTGCTGTATATGAATGGGCATGCTGTAAAACAAGATCAGTTGTATCAAATATCAAGTTCCAATGGAACAAATAACAAAATATATACAGTGGAACCTGTCTAATCCGACACACTGTGGGACCATAAAAATGTGTCGGATTATACAGGATGTCGGAATACTCAGGTTCAAAAAGCATTAAAAAACTATCTTTAGGACCGATAATTTACGTCGGATTTGACAGGATGTTGGAATACTCAGGTGTCGGATTAGACAGGTTTCACTGTACCATTTATTACATTATGGACAAAAATATTAACATTTGGTCCATTGGAAAACTAGAGGATAACATTCCCCCATTTAGGGTTTAAAAAAAGAGTGTGGTTTCTAAGTAATGATATTTGTGTCTGTGAGACAAATAGGACTCTCCTGCAAAATAAACTTTGATAGGATACACATTTGAAGCTTCTGCAAGATACACATTAAAGCTATAAGCCAATATTATAAAGAACAACAATTTGATCTGACCACATGTACTTTTTGTGAAAGGTTCCAATTTACCTAGTGGTATTAGTGCAAGACCTTGGTACATGTTGTTGTTGGGTCAAATGTTAAACTATGTTCCTTGCTGGTAGCCATCTTGAAAAAAAATGTTCACTTTGGAAACACGTTTCTTACAGGGGACTATCAAACGACTATTGTGTCTCCCGCTGGATATGCAGTTTCAGTAGAGAAGATCTAATTTTAAATTATGTTTCCTACTAGTTGCCATCTAGGATAAAATGTGCACCTGAAAAACATCTTTTTTGCATGGGTCCATCTAAAACAGTTGTGGCAAAATTTGGTTCCAACTGGCTCAGCAGTTTCAGAAGAGAAGATATTTGAATTTTTTCCACTTATGTCAAAATTTAAACTATGTTCCATGCTGGCTGTCATCTTGTATAGGGTCTGTAAGTCTCGTCATGTGACATCGAGAAACTGCGATAAAATTGCAATTTGAAAACGTTTCCCGCCAAAATATGACGTTGCAGGATTGTGACGTCCAAATTTTTTGTTTGAAACATATTTTTTTGTCAGAAATGCAACTTCCGGGTACAAAGTATGTGCCCGGAAGTCTCAAAATTGAACGAGACTTACAGACCCTATATACGACTCATAACAACCAGACAGGTTCATCAGCATTTTTCAACTTTTTGAGAAAAATGCATTTAAAATTTTGGATATATACCTGAAATCACACTATGTAAGAAGCCTCGTTTCTTTTACATTGAATAATTTCTCAAGTTTAAATCTTTCCTTCTATATAGTTACTTGTCTTAAATCTGACTCCAGTTGTGCTATATTTGGACATAAATGTTGATGAGCCCTTCTGGTTGTTTCAAAATTATGAAAGTAAGAATAATAAAAGGGCTCATAAACATGAAATATGATGTTAACTTCTTCTTAACCCTTTCCTTCATGAAACGGATTCTGAAAGGGCATATTTTGCAAAAGTAAATGGGACCCAATGTTTAGAATGCTGCAGAATTATTGTCTTGCAAAATCATAAAAAAAAACTCATATTTTTTGCATTTTTTCCCTTCAAAACATACTTTAAAATTTTTTTAAAAAATAAAATGTAACTTGCACATGCCTAAGCAAGGTTTTACTTCAAAATATATATGTTGAGGAATAGCTAGCACTATTTCATGATGTAGATAAGCCACAAATTTGGTCTGGCGGCGAGGGGGGATAACGCCCCCTTTCGAACCCCCAGACAGAGGGGGGGGCATACCCCCCCCCTCTGGGACTCCCTGACATATCTTTTTGGTCCCCAATCGCACACAAAAAACACTCAATTTTTTTGCCCAAGTTATATTCTGTTCAATAAGCCCATATTCTCATCCTAGGGGCTAATACAACACCCTCCTATAGCCCTTAAAGGGGGGGACCTAGAGGCGTCCAAAGGCGTCATTATGAAGGAAAGGGTTAAGATGATAAAATCTCACTTTAATAGATTTAGTATTGAGTGTTTAGTTTCCTATAAATTTTCCTGAAAGTCTTATATACTTGTCTTTTTTTTTTTATAAAATAACTTATTCACACTCCTTAATTTTACAGACAGTTGATGAAATATTTAATGCAGAAATGATATATCAGCTTTCTCCTACCAAACTGTAGCTTTCAAATAACATTACATAACATATGACCATTAATAGAACATTACATTTGGATATTGCATAAAAAATATTTTTAGTGAAATATTGTTTCTTTTTCACGGGCTTTGCTAAATAATTGATAAAAACTATAAAATTTAAGTTCAAGAGCTATTATTAGAACAATTTATTTTGTCTAATGATTAATTCAATGCTGTAACTCTCAAGCCACATTTGATTTTTTACTTTTTGTGTACAGCCAGAAGGGCTCATCAGGTTAATTTACACTTTTTAAAAGGTTATTGGTATGAAATGATATTTGAATTAAATATCATATATAAAACATGTGTAAAGATGTTTTTGTGCAAATCAAATCAATGTACCATAAGAAATTTGGCTGATTAAATATTGCCCTGATGAGCCCTTATGGCTGACATTGGCTGATGAGCCCATCTGGCAGAAGCAGAGAACAGTTTAAGCTGATGAGACCTTTCTGTTTTGTTTATTTCAAAGTTTCTCTAATTGTGATTGATTTCAAATTTATTTCACATATAAAACAAATAATTTTGCTTCATTTTTTTTCACAGGGGACAACCTAAAGACTTAGGTGGTCAAGTTTGGTTCAAATTGCCTCAGAAGTTTCAGAGGAGAAGATCTTTGAATGTTTTTCACGTAGGGTCCAATGTTAAAACTATGTTCCCCACTGGTGGCCATTTTGAATATAGCATAGACCTGAAAAACAGCTTTTTGCAATAGACCACCTAAAGACTATTGCGGCAAAGTTTGTTTCCATATGACTCAGCAGTTTCAGAGGAGAAAATATTTAAATGTGTTAGAAACCATAGGGTACAATGTTCAAACTATGTTCACTACTGGCAGCCATTCTGCATATAGCCATGACCTGTAAAACACCTTTTATGCAGGGGACTACCTAAAAATTATTGTGGCCAAGTTTGATTCCAATTGGCTCAGCAGTTTCAGAGGAGAAGATCTTTGAATGTATTTTCCCATGAGGTCCAGGGCTGGTGGCCATTTTGGATATAGCATGGACCTAAACAACACCTTTTTTTTGCAGGGGACCATTTAAAGACTTTTGTGGTTAAGTTTGGTTCCAATTTGTCCAGTTACTGTAGTTTCATAGGAGAAGATCTTTTAATGTATTTTCCCATATTAAAACTATGTTTCCCGCTGGCAGCCATCTTGAAAATAGTACAGACTTGGAAAAACATCCATTTTGCAGGGGACCATCTATGGACTATTGTGGCCAAGTTTGGTTCAAATTGGCCTTGTAGTTTCAAAGGAGAAGATATTTAAATGAAAAGTTTATGCTGGACAGATAAAGGACATTGGGCACAATGAGATTTCAAAAACTTACCCTGGCTCCTTGTTCCCCTAAAATTTCCCCTATCAAATTGCATGTGTTGAAATACATTAAAGTTTACCTGTATCTTCTAATCCTTTTTCATACTTCTCAAGGAAAACTTTGATACTAAAATGTCTCCATGAGGCCTTAATTGGGAAAGCTTTCTTTTTCACATCTGAAACGAATAATTTTGTTTTTAATTTTGGTACATGTATTACCCATTTCATATCCAGCACATAAATTGAATATGGACTGCAATATATCAGCTACGGCCATAATAGATTCTTAACACTCCCTGTCACAATATTTTAAGTGTGAAACAAAATATTCATTTTTTTTAATTTTGCCTTTTTTTGTTGTTGTTTTTCAATTTGGGTCATTATATTCAAATTTACATCAATTTTCTCAAAGATTGATAGAAAAGTTAAAGTTGGATGAGAATCCAGGAACCATTTTGTAATGGCCTAAATAAAGAAAATACAGTCTTCTTTATTATGAGACTATCAAAAAATAGTTGAATGACCCAAAGCATCTCTCAATCTGATTCCTTGTAGTACAATATGCCTTGATTGAATTAGATGTGTATTGTTAGTGTCTATCATTTACATAGTTATGCCTTCGATGTTAATCTGTCCAGGCATAGCTTTCTAGGGTGGATTTATGGAGTGACACATCCATTGTGACATAGATTTCTAGGGAGGAATTATGGAGTGACAAATCCATTGTGACGTAACTTTCTGGGTGGAATTATGGAGTGACACATCCATTGTGACTTAACTTTCTGGGTGGAATTATGGAGTGACACATCCATTGTGACTTTCCTTTCTAGGATGGAATTATGGAGTTACACATCTATTGTGACGAAGCTTTCTAGGCTGGAATTATACTGAATGACACATCCATTGTCAAGTAGCTTTCTAGGGTGGAAAGACACATCCATAATGACCATTGTGAATAGCTTCTAGGATGGAATTATTGAGTGACACATCCATTATGACTTTCTATGTTGGAATTTTGGAGTGACATATCCATTGTGCCTAGCTTTCTTTATATGGTGAAATTATGAAGTGACACATCAAATGTGACCTAGCGTTCTGGAGTGGAATAATGGAGTGACACATCAATTGTGATGTAAAGGAAGCTTTCTAGGGGGAATTTTGGAGTGAAACATCCATTGTGACATAGCTTTCTAGGATGGATTACGGAATGACACATCCATAGTGATGTAGCTTTCTAAGGTGGAATAATGGAGTGACATATCCATTGTGACGTAACTTTCTAGTGTAGATTACGAAATGACACATCCATAGTGATTTAGCTTTCTAACGTGGAATAATGGAGTGACATATCTATTGTGACCTAGCTTTCTTTATATGGTGAAATTATGAAGTGACATATCCATATGTGATGTAGCTTTCTAGAGTGACAAAATCCATAGGCTTTCTAGGGTGGTTAAATGACCAACCATAAGTGTTCATTTTTCATTTTTGTGATACAACAATTGTAACCATGACTAAATGTCATAAAACACCTGATGTCACAATTTAAGGTACACTCAAATGGCGACAAAGTTACTCGCACAGTATAGGTCTCAAGATTTTCTTGTCATATTTTACGGAAGAAATAGAAACTTGCATTCGATCAAAATAAAAAATCAGGATATCTTACAATTATGTAAGAAATTCTGCGTCTTTTCCTCTCATAGTATCCTCTCATTTTTCTATGCTCAACTCAAGAAAAGACAAAATTTCTTACACTTGTGAAAGATATCCCGATCTTTAATCTGATCTAATGCAAGAATTTACTAATCTCTAACTAGTCAATAATGACATATTCCGAATTCAATATTTCAAAGCTATCTATATAACCTGATTTAGATTCGTATTCACTGTTATCACTATTGTCATACACTGTCTTCGGTCCAAACGCTTCATACGTCGTTTTTTGTAGATTCTTAATATTCACCCCTGAAATAAATTATCATATTAATTAGATATTACCAATTCAAGTTTTAATAGGTGTTAAATACAGTTTTAACTTTGCATTGAATTTACATATTTATCATAATTATGATAAAGCACAAAAATTAAAATTTGTACATGGTAAAATTATACCAAGTAAATATCTACTGTAAATCAGGACTTTTTATTTAATTCTAGTAATGTTTGCAGTTTACAATATGAAGCAACTTCCTACATATGCATAAATTACCCTAAACATATTGTTTATTGCGGTCCATGTCCTTCCAAACAAGTGTTGGGAGCTATGTAGATTGTAAATATTTATTTGTGTAGTTCTACTTTTGTTTCTAAGTATAAAGTATAGAAATGTACCTGTTCAATAATACATGTTCTATAATTTCTACCCTAATTTCTACCAAATCTAATCAATGCCTGATCAATGTGATAAAAATATTTCTCATCTCTAGTGAGAGAACATCTTATGTGAAATTTCCCCAATTCTCTTCAGAACATAATCCTCGGTGTTTTACATTATCTCATTAGAGAAACAATTTCTACAACATAAACATTTTAGTTATGTAATTTCTCACATCTTGTTAAATAAATATTCAAATGTTTAAAAACTGGGCAAGCCTCATTTTCAAACATTTGCAAAATTTATTTAACTTGATGTGAGAAATGTCATAGTCAACTTTAGTTAGTTCTTGTTGTAGAAACTATATATATTGTACAGTTGATTGTGATAAACCATAATATTGCACCAGGCCTGTCAAATTTCATGCCTAATGCTCATCTCTATCCTAATCTTGTATGGAATTCCTTTGATCTTTTTATTTTTTGCTTTGATCTTCCTACATTTTGTTAAATCTCATGCATTTTGATTCTCCAAATTTAAGTAACAGCCCTGTTACACACTAACATTGGTTAACGTTTCCAGGCCACACCACTTCCACACCAACAACAAATATCCCATGCCACTTTTTTTTATTTGTCATCATTGACTTAAGCCATGTCAATCAAATATAATCATTTACCGGTATGGCACTCTTATACTCGGTTAATATGGGGTTTTACAGAGCGCAAAAGATAATAAATATTGAACTCAGGTAAACCCTCTTTCAATATTACTTCATTGCTCCATTAAACCCCATATTGATCTTGTAGAAGTGCCATAATTATATAGTATTTTTATTGAAATGTTTATGTAAACGATATATTCCTTAAGCTCTTGTTAAGGGGATTCATATTGCTACCAGTTAATTTTTGTGGCAATCTTGTTGAGTGGAAATATATATGGTAAAACTAGAGCTGTCACCGAATGGCAGCCATTTATACCCCCACTAATTGAACCCTGAATCAATATGGCAAGTGTAAATTTATATGTGTTTGGACACAATACATTTGTGGAGTCAGTACAAATGTGGACACAATACAAGTTTGGACACATTGATATACCTTCCCTCTTTTTTTTCCAATATTATTCAAAGAAAAATTATCTCCTCTTCAAAATTTCGGACTGCAACCATATTATATCATGAAAATCTTCAGGTGGTATACTACAACTGTGTAACATTTCATCAAAATCTGAATACCTGTGTAAGAGAACATGCACAGACAAAGTTCGTCCCCTTTTTACCAGAAAATATTCAAAGATGAATTATCTCCCCTTCAAAATTTCGGGCAGCAACCAAATCTTTAGGTGGTGTACAAAAATGTACTACAACTGTGCAACATTTCATTGAAATCCAAGAATCAGTTTAGGAGAACATGAGCTGACAAGGTTCGTCCTCGCCCTCTTGCCAGAAAATATTTAAAGACTCTTCAGGTGGTGTACTACAACTGTGGAATATTTCATAAAAATCCAAGCAGCCGTTTTGGAGAACATGTGCTGACAAGGTACATGGATGGACAGACAGACAGACAGACGGACAGACAGGGTGATTCCTATATACCCCCAAACCTTGTTTGCGGGGGTATAAAAATTCATTACAATGTATTTAAATTTATAGTTACCATTATTGTCAACCAACGACTTCAAAATAACAAAAGACTGGTCACCATAGCAACTGTGTCTCCCTGTTGGTATACAGTAAAATGGATTGGCTGATGGTTCCCAGAAAGTTATGTCCTTCTTATCCCCTAGTATACTGTTTAACTTATCTATGTTGTAGTTCCAGTGGAGAGGTTGTGCTAAAAATAGACATTAATGTTGATTCAGCTAGTTCAATGATGTGGCTGATGATGGATAAATTGAGGATACTTAAGAGTCCATTGACATCCTACATTAATAAATCTTTGGTTATTCTCTAAGGAACACTATCACAGTGTACAAAATTAGTGCTAGACTGTTTATCATAGACCGAGCCTATGCAAAATCAAGCTGGTCTTTGCCAAACTGTGACAAATATTATGTACAGTATACTCTTTGTAAAATAATGATGGGTCTATGCTACCCAAAAATTTAACTAATGCTGGGTACATGAAATACTGCTCCATGTAATTTCCATCAATATATCCAGTGTGATTCGAGATAAATTGTAAACTATTTGTAAGAGAAAAAATGTCATGAAAATATGAAATATTTTACGGAAGTCAATTGTCTGAAGAATTTTTGTTCAATATAAGAAGAAGAATTTTTATTATACTAATCAAGAACCCATAAAGGGCATCATAATACAACAAAATACAGTTTGATTGATTAGACATACAATGTAACAAACAAAAATTGACCACTACTGGTCAGCTATGGCAATGAAGGGCAGGACCAGAGCCTGACACATTATGCTTGTGTCTGATCAATAACCTATACTTTAAAGATGACATATATAACAATAAGCAAAATATTACAAAGAAAATCACTCATTTGGTCTCCATTTCTTTCTTATTTCAAAACACTCTTTTATAAAATTATCAAGATGTATCAAGATGAGTTGGTAAATGTTCATTTGTGAATAGCCAAAAAAATTTTGATTCTATTGTTAGATTTTTAAAATTTGGGCAAAAATAATCTATTTTACCAAATAGTAAAATTTGCTGTTTGTTATACAATGGACAGCTAACAATAAAATGCCTTTCATCTCAAACTTCATTTAAAGTATTTGATAAACAGTAGCAACATAATCTTTGGGATCATTTCATAATATAAATGTATTAAAGCATCCTGTCCCTTTCATGTCATGAAAGTGGATAAGAAAACATGCATTCCATAGACAAATTCCATAGACTGTGATAAGGGTTGCAATCTAATAATTAACCAGATAATCCCTTGAAAGACAAATCAGTTTTGTAATTAAATATAGATGTAGACCTGTCATGAGCTACATTCAATTATAACACAATAGAAGAATGCTCTTAGTTAATTATAACCCCATTAGAGACTGGATTTTATACCCCCCCCAATAAATTAAGAGGCAAAGTTAAATTGACATGCCCCATTATAAACAACTCAGAAATGGTTTAACAACAGGTGGTAGTGGATAATGCAGCATACAACACACACCTGTATTTATGACACAGTCCACTAATAGTAAAGGAAAGGGCTCGAGCATATTATCAATCTCTAGTTAGACCCAAGCTTGAATTTGCAAAGTCTACAACAGAAAACTCGAAGTAGAACAGTTGGATTGTAACACTTGGCTCACGAAGATAAAGTTGAAGACATAATACTCCCGTTTTAAAATTCCTCCCACCCACCACCCATTATAGAGTAATCCTGGTGGAAAAGGTTAGAACCTCCCTGATTGGCGAATAAAATATTTGTATCTTGTATTCAATTGGTGGAAAAATACCCTTCACTTTCATGGGAAGGCCCAAGGAATGAGGTCCCCATTTGATGAACTTCTACCTGGCAAGGGCCTAAACAATAAAGCTGGTGGGGAGTGTAGTAACCAGTGGTATTTCCGGTTATTGGTAAGATCCGGAAACCCCAAATCAGGGAGTTCCACATGTTTCCGAGCCTCTTTCTGGTTGAACAAGCAAATGATGAAGATGTACTAAACCTACTATTAGCAGTCGACCAGCGGGACATACACGAAACTATAAAGTGTCAATTCTTACATAAAGAAATAAATGATTAAATAAAACATGATCAAAGTCAATGTACCACGAAATTGAGGTCAAGGCTACATGACAGGTGTAAAACTGACATGCAATCCCCTAGATGTAGATCTACACAAAATATATTGTTTATACATTACAATGCCTCTGTTGATTATTATACATTACAGGTTGGGGAAATCCTCAATATCTCATCTGGCGTATAATACCCCAAACAGGGCATATTTTTACAGTGATAAAATCATTTCTGAATTTTAACTTTTTACTCAAAAAGGGCAACAGTTTATATCAATAATTATTTTATTTGTTTTGTTTTAAGAAATGGTCTTTAGAAAGTTAATTTCCCATGTTATGTAAAGTGTAAATTTCATAGGCCACATTAAAAAAGCTACATAATTTCTTTTGAAAAACTGTTGCATTTTACCTAAATAAATGCCCTTTTAGCAGAAAATGTCAAATCCAAAATAAAGAAAAATTTCTCCCATTTTGGGTATCATACCCCGTCTGAGCAATTATACACCAAATCTGGGACTTATATAACAGGGATTTGAAACTATTTAACAAACAAGTTTGATCAAATAAAAAGTGGTGTCCCGGCTACGATTTTCGGCGGTAACTTTTGATTTACTCAACATAAAATTATTCTGAAAATTTTTATGAAAAGCTGATTTATCACATATTTACAACACTAAGTTTTCATTCACACAACAATGAAACATGAATGAAATCCTAATTAAATATGTGTAATAAATACACCATGGATTGTTTTCTTGTGTAAAGAGGTCTTAAATTTATCGAGAAACCGTCCAATAAACAAATGACAGTTATCGAGGATTAATGAGCGTCAAAACAATGAAAATAAAGTAAATTGGCTAACTTTAACTCGCTAGTTTACATGTCAAATTCCATCCTACTATAATGAAATTTTACCACGATAAAGCTCTTTGTATTGGCTTTATAGCCATATATAATTTATACAGGAAAAAATTTTTAACAGTGCTGATAAATTTTGATTGATGTGACCACGCTCATGCAATTTTTAGTGTATTTTACAACTAAATTTTCAACTAAATTTAAAGAAAAGTGATCATGATTCACATCGAAGTTTCATCTTTTCAATCATATAAATTTTGTAGCATTAAATATTTTTTGGAAAATAGAAAGTGTAAAAAAAAAAAACATCATGAAGTGTAAAATTTCGTGGTACATGGTGTATATTTCTAAAAAAAAAAAAAAAAATTATCCAAGTTCTAGAGCAAATTTGCATACTTTGGATTAAATTATGATTTGCAGCTTTTTTTTCTATAAAATGATGTATTTTGTATTAAAGTCGGTAGAAAAATGTAGCTGTAAATTGTACTAAAAATGTCCTATGTTTCAACAGAGAAATGCTTAAAAATACGACGATTTACAGGTAAATCTGCCGTGACACCGAAATTATAAGAAATGTGAATGTTTCAAATCCCTGTTATATTAGTCCCAGCCCAAATATACCAAATGGGTAATTTTCCCCAACCTGGATGGTAATCCCTTTTGGGATTCCAAGCCAGAGATGTTTTTTGATATTGCCTGCCTGCTCCGATGGAGCTGAATCTCGAAGCCCTGAAAATCTACATGTGACAAAACTTTGCAGTCATCCAAAGAACTGCTGCATACGTCTGCATGTATTAAGTTATTCCGTTATATGTGAAAATAATCGGATTGTGTGATTTCGCAAGTTGATTTCATTGCTATGAATATATGCAGTACACCATGTACACTGTCACAGGTAAACAAATGTTATTTTCATCTCCCAAATTACTGCGTGACAGGTTCGTTGATCCGAGACGCAATATAAAAAAACGAGTAATTTGATAAACATGCATATTGTTTTCAATTTATTAAAACAAGGACTTCTCATTATACGTCCTTGATTAAAACAACACTGCATTCAACTAAAAAAATGAAGAATTATAACTTAAATACTAAATGTATACAATTTTGAAAGAAACTTGTGCATTATATTTTATCGTAAGCACGAAGATCATCTTTTAGAGCTGTTAATAGGCTTGAAGCCTCATGCGTGGCACATGATTTTTTTCTTGCCATATGATATGGCATATCAATATCTCTCCAGCCATTTTCATGGCTTCGAATCCCAAGAGGGATTACCTGGATTGTAGTCATCTACCGTCCATTTGAACAGTATACTGGTAGCTCCTATCTTCATGGTACGTGGCTACGTAGTAACGGTGACGTCACAGTTAAATGAACGTAAATACCACGAAGAAGTGGAACCCACGGAGAAGTGAGATGGGAGTATATATACACAAACAAATTATAAAGGGTTCGTTGACGTTATCTTATGAACCTGCAGCATCAGCAACCAATGCACCAACAACTGCAGCGATCTTCCTTTCCTCACAATTCATCACAAACCGACTTTCATCTTTCGTTGTTCCATAACCTGATAACAGGTGTTCTAAATTTTGACCTAAGTAGCGTACTGAGAACTCGGCCCATAACAAAATCGGCCTATTGCAATCACGGCCAATAACAAAATCGGCCTATTGCAATCTCGGTCCATAACAAAATCGGCATACCACAGAACCAGAATAGTTTTATTGTATTGGTTAGGTCAAACATAATACAAATGCTTAAAAATACAATATAATGCAAATGGTTATTATAATAAGTACAATTCGTATTTTATTAGTTTATACTAATTTACTGATATTTATCATGTGTCTTTCAACATAGTAAAACCTAAAAATTCCTCGCTGTCACACCCCAGCTGTGAAATGACGTCCCGTCATTTACCATTACCAGAAGTATATGTTATCGGGCTCTTGACATCGAATGCCAGACAACTCGGCCCGCGGACAACTCGGACCATGACCACTCGGACCACTCGGACCGTGAAAGGGACATCTCGGACCGTATGGACAGACATCTCGGACCGTTGAAAATTAACTACTTGGACCATTAAAAATAAAAAAACTTGAACCGTATGAACAAAAATTATGACTGTAAAATGAATAAAAATGCCTGACAGGTCAGGAGAGATCAATAAAAAAAAATTTAAAAAACTTCCAGCGAAAATATAAAGGACAACTCGGACCGTGAGAAATTATCTTAATTAAATAATCTTAGCCTTGATGTACATCTTCTGATTGTGTCTAATCACAATATTCAATGACGGCGTTTCTTTGTAATTGAAATTTGGAATAATAATTTCATTTATTTCGGACTTTTATTGTCACTTTCATTTCCTAATTGACAGTGATAAGCTTAACTTTCAAAATTAAAGATCAGTTACCGTACAAACTAATTAACGGTGATAATTAATTACAGTTTATCTTAAATTAATTAAAATGAGAAGGCTTGGCATAAGTAACAAATTTTGAAGCAGGAAAGCCGTTGGTGATGATGCAGTACATCCAAGATACTTGGTTTGACGGCAGTACCGTTTGGCCAGTAACTTTATGGAGTGTCTTTGGTAGGAGCGTCCGCACAAACAACGGTGTGGAAGGATGGAATCACCACCTCAACGGCCGTGCCAAGAAAGGAAACCTTGTGTTTTACCTCCTTCTGAAACTACTGTACAAAGAAGCCAAGAAAGTTCCACTGCAAGTTAAGTTGGTCTCCGAGGGCAAACTTAAGAGACACTAAGAAAAGAAGACCAAAGAGACCCAGAGAAAACTGTTTACGGTACTTTTGACCTGTTTGAACAATGAAAATTACCGTTCTTCATGGATCTTATCAAACTTTTGAGTAACATTTCTACATGGTCAAAGTAGACAGTTTATATGGTCCGAGTTGTCTGCTCAATACGATCCGAGTTGTCCTTTTGTGAAAACAGGTTGTTTGTTATGAAATACTTCAAATTTTGACGTAATGTAAAATTTTGAATTCAGATCTCAATAATGCACTACAGTGGTCCAAGTTTCATTTCTAAGGTGTCTTGTCAAACCTCAAAGTCCTCAAAGTTTTCTCCATATACGGTCCGAGTTGTCCTTTATAACGGTCCGACTTGTCCTTTTTACGGTCCGAGTGGTCATGGTCCGAGTTGTCCGCGGGCAGAGTTGTCCGCATACCCTTGACAGCAATATATCGTAAAATATCAACTTGTGAGCCAGAATATGAAGCAAAGGGGCGAGTGAGCGTAGCAAACGAGCCCCAAGCTTCATATTCTGGCGAGCGGAGTAATATTTTACAATACATCAGCTGTCAAAAGCCCGATAACTTGTTTATCATCCTTTATTTTGCATTTTAGATTTGTAATTATTGAACTGAATTTTCAAATTCTCCCAAAGTTGCGCGGGAAATTCGACATACATGCCAAATGTTCTCACCTTTTCAGCAATTTTCAACTTAAAATATGTTTTGTAGTTTTTTTTATCTTTTTATTGGCAAAGGTTTTGTAACTGGGTAAATAATTTGACCGAAATTCTCTAAATAATGTCGATTTTTAATTTTGCCGAAACCTTTTGTTGTTACGACATTCTATCGTTGCTTGGAGCTTTTATGACGTCATAATATGAAAACGTCAAAGCTCTGCAGGATATATCAACGACCTAGTTTCTACAATTTTTCTGACATCTAGTTTATCTATTTGTGTAATCATGATTCTGTTCTGAATACCTAATCGGAGAGCAAATGCAATAGATGTTTATTGTTACAAATTTGATTTCGTTTGAAACCTTGAAAAAAAGTTATTGCCTTTGAAACTTTGGGAGAATCCCTTGATATATCCAGGTCAACCTCTGATATATCCGGGTCAACCAGATACGGCTTTTGCTGAAAGGCTCTGCAGGCTGATATAACCAAGGGGAAGGTTGATAATATCTAAAACAGCGTGTGCAGCTTCAGTCTGTAACTCCTTGCTGGTGTTGCCATACATTGGACTTTGTTGTACCATTCCTTGTCATTTGTGCTTACTGTTGCAGACCTAGATAAGTCATAAGTGTCTGATCTCATCCAAGTAGGTGATCTTCTTTCCCTTGCTTACCTTTTTTAGGGTTCTGGTGAGATAGCTAAATACCGAAGTTACTGACTGATGATAATGATTCACCATAGTTGTCCGCCTGGTGTTCATCCTCAGAATCTACTGCCGAAGCGCCTCTCTCACTTATCTCAGGGTCTGTCTCTCCTGCAACACTATTGTCAGGTGTTTGTGAATCTGAGATATTTATATCCTCATTTGTAGTATCCTCATCAGTGCTGTGACGTCTCTTCAGTCGCACAAGTGTTTCAGTTGGTTTTACCTTCTGTTGTCTTGCTTTTACCACATGATTCTTATTAGAAGATACAGATGGTTCAACTTTATCACTTACAAATCCAACAGGAACTAATAAATTTCTATGTAGATTCCCTTTTCTACCAATACACTTCTCATGTTGCACAGAAAATACTCGAATTTCTGGATTTGCCTGGTCAAGGACTACATAAGGTCCCTGTTCCCCTTTGTCTGAGATGTTATGTTTTCTATCGAAAGCTGTTATCTTTGCCAGTACTATATCACTTTCCTCCGACTTTAATATCACAGTCTTGCTTCTGCTTAAGTTGTGATCTTTCTGAAGTTTCCTTGGCAAACTTATTAGTATAATCCAATCTGTCTGTTAATTACTTCATGTAGTTCTGTGACTTGTGTTCTTTTCGAAGTCCAAATGCAATATCAACTGGTAGTCGAGGGTTTCTTTCGAACATCAAATAAAATGTTGAAAAGCCTGTTGGGTCATGTCGCGCACAATTGTAAGCATGTACTAGTGGTCCAGCATATGATTTCAGTTTGTATTGACTTCTGTTCTGGCTATGGAGTACCCAACATGTTGAGAAGTTTCCGGTTGAGTCTCCCACATATACCGTTACCATGGGATTATAACTGGTTGTGCGAGACTTTGACATTTCTGTAAGATTACACAGCTCTTTAATAACTTTGGACTCGAAATTATCCCCTTGATCTGCATGGAGTCTTTCTGGAATGCCATAACGGACTATGTAGTTGTAAAACAAGGCCTCAGCTGTTGTTCTTGCTGTTTGGTTTATGGTAGGGATGGTCTTCGCATATCTAGTAAAGTGGTCTGTAATTACAAGTATGTTCTGTCGTCTCCTTTGGATGGTTCAATGGTTAGATAGTCCATGCATATGTATGAGGTGCTGTAGTCTGTATACTTACCAGTGGAGCTCGATGGTGTAGATCTTCCTTCCTAAGCATCTTCCACATTGGGCTATCCAATCCTCGACACTTTAGCCATCCATAGCAAGTAAAACCTTTATCGCAGTAACGAAAGAGCGCGGTCCTTACCAGAATGGCCCATACTATTATGTAGCTCTTGAAGTACTTTGGTGATGAATGAGGCTGGAAGGACTAGTTGTTGCTTACCTCCTTGATCAGTGTTGAGTTCTCTATATAAAATGTCATCTATAACTCTCAGGTGGTGAATTTGTCGCCTTTAAGTTGTATCTCCTTTAGAATGTTTTCTCTGTTCTACAACCATTTCTATCCAATGTTTAATGGTGGAATCCTGTATCTGTGCTTCTTTCCAATCAATCTGATCTGATGTTGAAGACCCTCCTGTTATATATCTGAAGAAATGGCTAGACATTCAACATAAGTTCCTGAATTAGTTGCATTACAAATTGCACGGACTGACATATTGGTGATACATTGTCAACAGTTAGCCTGCCTAGACAATAAGCGGTGGTTAACACTTTAAACCGTTGTTCATAGAGATAGCCCGTAATTTATCCGTGATGGCCAACTTTAAGGCTAAAAACTCCAGCTTATGGGGTGGATCATTCTTCTCAACCTTAGAAAGTCATCTGCTGGTAAAAGATATCACTTGTTTTTCTCTTTGTAAACTACTGCACATAATCCCATTCCTGATGCATCCGTATGTACTTCATATAGTAGAGTAATGTCAGAGTACTAGTATGCATGAATTGGAGCAGTTATCAACAAGTTCTTTAAAGTGTTGAATGCCTGTCTGTCTCCACAATGCCAATCTTTCTGCTGTTTGCTCCTCCCTTTTGACTTCTCGCCTGTTGGAACTGATATAAGATCTGTGACTGGCTTACTTATCTTTCTGAAATTCTTAATGAAGCGTCGATAGTAACCAACAAAACCTATAAATTGTCGAACATCTTCAGGTGTTGAAGGAACTGGCCATGTGGTTACTTTATCTGTTTTGTCGGTGTCTATGTCTACTCCATTTTCTGATACTATTTGTCTAAGGAACTTAATGCATCGCTTGAAGAAGTAACATTTCTTTGGTGCTAACTTCGAATTGGCTTGACGGATGCGCTCAAGGACAAGATGTAAGTTCTCAAGGTTTTCCTCATAGTCCTCATAAGTTTTGCCAAATGCAATCACATAATCTATAAACGCACAGCAAATTTTTAGATGGTAGTCAGCCAAACAGTCTTCCATCAGTCTCTGGTATGTAGCAGAACTATTGGTTATACCAAACGGCCTAACGGCCCCACGGTAAATACATTCCTCTCTTTGTGTGGCTAGAAAATCTCCACCTGCTGATATCCGGACTTCATGTCGACTAAACTGAAAAATGTACTTATACCAAGACAGTCTAGCAGTTCCTTTATCCTTGGTAGAGCATAGCTGTCTCTTTTTTTTAATTCCTTTTAAGTTGTCTATAGTCGACACAAAGGCGTAACGCACCATCCTTCTTTCTCACTAAAACGACATTAGAGGCCCATGGACAATGTGATGGTCTTATAATCCCTGTATTCTGGAGTTGTCGAAGATGGGCTCTTACTTCCTAATAAGAAGACGGGGGGAGTCTTCGATAACATTGTTTAAACGATTTTTCGTTGGTGAGGTCAATCCGGTGTTGGACTATGGTTTTTCGTCGGTGAGGTCAATCCGTGGTGGACTTTGGTTTTTCGTCGGTGAGGTCAATCCGGTGCTGGACTATACCGGTATGCCCTACATCATCATCTGACTTTGAAAATATGTCCATATAAGATCCAATAAAATTCAATCCTTCATCAAATTCTTTGTCGGTCAAGTCACTCTTTGTTGTCTCAATAAACGACATCAGCTTATCCTTCTGTGTCCGTTGTTGGTTGGTTTGTTTTGGGTTCAAAGGTGACCGGTTGTATCTCGCAAATAATTCCCTTCGGTGGTATACTTACCGTCTGTGTTGTAACATTAAAGATCTTAGCTGTAACAGGCATGTTGTTTCTGTGCTTATAGTCCAAAATAGATGGTTCTATGCCTACTTCATCCAATTCCTGATTTAAATCTGACTTTTTATCATGGCTGTTGTTTCATGATATGATATTTCTTTGTCAATAGATATTTCCTTGACAGCATTTGGTGGTATAATAATGATGCTTGTGGCAGCACTATTTATAATTCATAGTCTGTTTTGGTTTTTCCGTACCTCCTTTTCCCTTAAAACAATGCATCTAAATATTAAATACCAAGGTGTTGAAAGTTTACTTGCCTGTAAAGATTTTTCTCCGTGACTGTCTTTAAAGTTCCTATAATACTAATATGTGAAAGTGTATTAGTTCCTAATAACAATGGTATCTCCAGATTATATCTGCTGTCCGGTATGACTAAAATAATACATGATTGTTGATGTTGTTGCTCTAGTAAAGTTAATTCTACTTAAGTGAATCCTGTGTAGGGCAACTGTTGCCCATCAGCACATTCAATATCTAAAAGTCCTTCAATGTTGTTTAGTGGTGTTGTTAAATGTCTCCTTTAGAAAGATTCAGAAATACTTGAAACTGTTGAGCCCGTGTCGAGGAGTGCTGGTGTAAAGATACCATTAATATAAACTTCAGATCCCGTTGATTTTCCAAAAAGACCTGGTGGTAACTTGACTCGGTTGTTATTTAGAACGTTGGACCAGGCTAAGTCTAAAGTTCCAAAAAGACCTGGTGGTAACTTGACTCGGTTGTTATTGGGAATGTTCGACCTGGCTAAGTCTAGAGTTAAAAAAAAGACCTGGATTGGGTTGCACAAACGTCAATTAAAGTTAAATGACGTTTAAAATTTAATTGTAAATTAAAACATTAACAAATCCAACCAAATTGATTTACACTTAAAATTTAAACGTCATTTAACTTTAATTGACGTTTGTGCAACCCAGTCCTGGTGGCAACTTGACTCGGTTGTCATTTAGAACGTTCGACCTGGCTAAGTCTAAAGGTAAAAAAAGACCTTGTGGAAACTTGACTCGGTTGTTATTGAGAACGTTGGACCCGGCTAAGTTTAAAGTTCCAAAAAGACCTGTTGGAAACTTGACTCGGTTGTTGTTGAGAACGTTGGACCAGGCTAAGTCTAAAGTTCCAAAAAGAAGTTGTGGTAACTTGAGTCGGTTGTTATTGGGAACGTTCGACCTGGCTAGGTCTAAAGTTCCAAAAAGACCTGATGATAACTTGACTCGGTTGTCGTTGGGAACGTTGGACTTGGCTAAGTCTAAAGTTTCAAAAAGACCTGGTGGTAGCGTGACACGGTTGTTATTGCGAACATTGGACCTGTCTAAGTCTATGGCTGTTCCCCTTTTATTGACTTGCTGGCACTTACATATTGCCTGCTGTGATGCATGCTCACGCGCAACCTACCTGAATATGTCAATCCCGACCACATCTCTTGCACTGAACTTCATTATATCCATTACCTTGACTACTTTGATAACAATATCCATCATTGGTAAATCTCCTTTTTGGTTGTCTCTGACCTGTACCTTTTTGTTGTGGTTTCTGCCATGATGGCCTCTATCTCCTCCATTGTGTTGAGGGTTGTTTTCTCAATGGTTGTTGTGAAAGCTGTTGATATTTTGGTGATTTTTGTATTTAAGGATAGTTCTGATTATGTTGTTGTTTCAATCTCTGGTCATTTTGCCTTTTCAGTTTTGTCCATCTTAACAGCTAATTGCTGTATCATATACTTTATTTCATCAGCATCACAACTTCCTGATATAGCCTTATAAGTTTGTTGTTTTGATGTTCCCGAAGCTTCATTGCGGCGAAGATGGTCACTCTCAATTTGGCGTAATGCTACTCTTAGTCCATCAAAGTCTTTAATCGTATTATATTTATGACCCGAAATATCCTTAGGTGATGACTGGAGTCCTGTCCACAACATTGAATGGAGCATTCCATCTACCACTTGACTTTTGACGCGTTTTCTTTCAACAGCTTTGTTCATGATGCTTTCCAACCCACAGCTCCATGCTGTTACACTCTCTCCTTTTCTTTGCCGTGACCCGTAAAATTCCGCCATGATTTCCTCTTTCTTGTCTACACTTCCATATAAGCTATCTAGGTTTTGGGTGGTTTCCTCAACATAAGCTTCCATATCTAATCTCATTATTACGTATCATGTTTCTCTCAGTGATCTTCTTACGGCATTCAGGATAACATTCTTGTCATATGGTCGTTTTAGTAAACATTCGACCTCAGGACGCCAAAGCTCATATTATGAAGTTTCTCCTGGTCTGGAAAGTAATCTTTGGTTGTACTGACATCATCATTTTTAAGGGTGCCTCATTGGGTGGTTCTTTAAGTTTAATCTTGGTCTCCAGCTCTTCTAATGCACCTGTTGATTGAAGATAATCTATCATCCATTTATTCAAGTATTCTGGTGTGTCAGCCTTTGGCTTTAAATTCATCTTTTTCAAGTTTTCCATCATCTTGACGAATTCTTCCGGAACATGTACTTCTTTTGGACTTCTAGGTTGTGTGGTGACTACTCAATGATCATCTATGATGTATGTGATTTCTAGCACTATGCGCAAGTCGGATAATAAATTCCGTAAGGAAAAATATCTAATATGTAATTTTTTAATATCAATTCTGAAAATTTACACTGAATTATCTACAGTGAAAAAAAAATTTTAAAAAGTATTGATTACACCTGAAATAAATTAATACCAAAAATTATGTCTCCATGGGATGTAAGCGGGAAGCAGGATTGGCCTTTTTAAGCAAGCAGGAAACGGGATCGTTGCAAAAAAAATGCGTGAAAACGGGAAAGAATGTCCAGCTAGCAGCATGAAGAGGGAATCGCTGAAAATTGAACTCGTGAAACAGGAAAAAGGCGGCCCCCTTTAACATCTTTGTTAAATATTTTCTCGCCCGCGAAACGAGAAAGTGGAGAAAAGGTTAGGGGATTTCGGGAAAGGGGTCCCAATTGAGAACCCCTTAATATATTATTGTACACAACTTTAAATTGATCCATAGTTTGTTCCCTATATGACAAACACGCGTCTGACTATTTTCATTGGAAGTGTAACGAAATCACGATATAGGAGCAGGAGAATGATCCAGCCTTACCAGAGCACCTGATGATGCCTCCGGAGGAGAAGGATCCAGTCTTACCACCGCAGAGCACCTGATGATGCCTCCGGAGGAGAAGGATCCAGCCTTACCACCGCAGAGCACCTGATGATGCCTCCGGAGGAGAGTAATCCAGCCTTACCACTGCAGAGCACCTGATGATGCCTTCGGAGGAGAAGGATCCAGCCTTACAACCGCAGAGGACCTGATGATGCCTCCAGAGAAGATTCTAGCTCTACCACCGCAGAGCACCTGATGATGCCTCCGGAGGAGAAGGATCCAGCCTTACCACCGCAGAGCACTGATGATGCTTCCGAGAAGGATCCAGCCTTACAACCGCAGAGGACCTGATGATGCCTCCGGAGGAGAAGGATCTAGCCTTACTACCGCAGAGGACCTGATGATGCCTCCGGAGGAGAAGGATCCAGCCTTACCACCGCAGAGCACCTGATGATGCCTCCGGATGTGAAGGATCCAGCCTTACCACCACAGAGCACCTGATGATGCTTCCGGAGGAGAAGGATCCAGCCTTACCACCGCAGAGCACCTGATGATGCCTCCGGAGGAGAAGGATCCAGCCTTACAACCGCAGAGGACCTGATGATGCCTCCGGAGGAGAAGGATCCAGCCTTACCACCACAGAGCACCTGATGATGCCTCCGGATATGAAGGATCCAGCCTTACCACCGCAGAACACCTGATGATGCCTCCGGAGGAGAAGGATCCAGCCTTACCACCGCAGAGCACCTGATGATGCCTCCGGAGGAGAAGGATCCAGCCTTACAACCGCAGAGCACCTGATGATGCCTCCGGTGGAGAAGGATCCAGCCATACCACCGCAGAGGACCTGATGATGCCTCCGAAGGAGAAGGATCCGGCCTTACCACCGCAGAGCACCCGATGATGACTCTGGAGGAGAAGGATCCAGCCTTACAACCGCAGAGCACCTGATGATGCCTCCGGAGGAGAAGGATCCAGCCTTACCACCGCAGAGCACCTGATGATGCCTCCGGAATTGTAGGTTCTCACTGAATTGGTGCTTATTTCAAATAGTTTCAATAGTTTAAACTTATTTATTGTCAAAAAATTATAACACTGGATTGGAAACAAGCTTTCACAACTCACAAATCCTTATAAGATAAAACAGTGATCAGTTGAATTGGATTTTTTCAATTTTTAATGTATTGTTGCATTGCCAGAAAAAGCTTTTGGTAATAGCCTGAAACGATTTTTGCTCTTACTTATTAGAGAAAATGGACGCCACCGACTGCATTCTAATGCTCATCAGGTACACTGAATTGAAAAAGCTATTATCTGTTTAAAAGTTTCAGGTTTGGGGTCATCTAATTGGGTGACGGTCCGACGGTCATTAGTCAGACAGTTATTGGTCCTATGACCATTTATCTGTCAGTCGTTAGTCAGTGGTCCGATGGCCATTTATCCGACAGTAATTGGTAACACGGTCATTGGTAAGACATAATGTTTAAAATACGCAAGGCTCAGATGTTCGAACAGAAGGTTATGCTAGTTTCTTCCTTTACACGGCTGCTATGATTATCTTGTTACGTGGCTTGTTGATTTGTAAATATCGCGAAATGGATAATACACAAGTAAGACATATACTTATAAAGTCTTCTCCGATATACACATGCTAACCAAATCATCATTTTATAAAATCATGTGCAAGTTATTAAACAAATTTAAAACTAAAAGAAATGACATCCAGTCTATGTGGTAAATGGAATGACCACATTGTTAATACATTGTTGACAGTAGTTACCAAACATTTATGAAAAAGATAGGAAATGGTGTAAATGTCAAGTAGCTAACATCCCATCTCAAGGTTAAAACGACCCAAAATAAGCATCAAGGGGTCCCCGTACGGTCTTCAACACAGTGAGGAACCTCACACCATATTGCAAGCCGTAATATGTGTTTTGCGTAAACTTAAATATAAAATTATAGTCCACAAAAATTGGAATAGTTTTTTTTCCTCTCCCATGTTTGAGAACGCGAGCGACAGTTTCGGATAATTGCGGTATTTGCAATCTTGAAAACTGGATAAATTAGAAAAAGAGGCCGCGTGAATAGTTATAGGATTGCCTGTCTTCTGCAAAATAGGTGACTTATATGAGGAATTGGCATGGGAAACGCTCTGGGAAAGATGAAAAATAAAAAGTTGCAATTACAAATTTGTCTAGCGTCAATGGTCCAAAATACTTTAAAAAATACAAAGTACGACAACTTATCCCCTAAAACAAATGGAAGCGATATAATCATTCCATTTTGTAGACTCCCAATAACCCAAAATTCTTTCATTCCATCATCAATCGACTGTGGAATTAACTAGATGTGAATATCCGTAATACAGAAATACTCTCCAAATTCAAATATATTCACGAAAAGAAAGAGAGAGGAGGAAATGTATTCGGGGTTATTTTTCATATGGCCCACATATACGTATTCCGTATGTATGACCACATCGACGCAAGGGTTTTCTGGATTGCATTCACATGATAAATGAAGCCATACACGCATCGCAAATGTACGTGTCAATGTCTCTTATTGCATATCAGTTAAAAATTCTGGTTCATTGGTTATATACCGATCAGATGACATTTAGAATTCTGTGGTATGGAAAGCGCCGGTCCGATTTTCTGATATTGACGGTCAATATCAGCTGGAAATCGGACCGCTGGACTTGACTTGAAATCAACCAAACAACAATCAACAGTAGATTTTAGCGTTCTTGAACAAGTAAAGTTTAAGTTATATTATTTTACAAATGTTTTAATATAATTCATTAAACTTATTGAAAACAGATTGAATGTTAGATCGCCAAATTTATGGAGGGGTATTTCCGCCACCAGAGAAATTCTATGCTGTAAATTTCTATCTTCTCTTTTTATTGTTTTCACTTTCCTTATCCATAATTCTGCATTTTCTATATTTTATATTATAGATTCTAGGATATTAATTTATCATATTTTATATTCTTTCTTTAAATGTTCCTATTTCATCCCGACTTCTGCAGTTTTTATATTTTATATTATTGTTTCTAAAACTCAATTTGTTATATTTTATGTTCTTTCTTTAAATGTTCCCATTTCTATGCTTTGTTCGTTAAGTTCTAAATTCTTCTTTCACGACATTATATCTACCGTGTTAATTTCGAAAAATTTCATGCTTTATAATTTGAAAGAGAAATGTTCAAAGTAAGTATTCATTGTGCATCATTCTTTAACTTTTATATTTTATCTTTTAACTTTTGTCTTTGTATTTTTGTTTTTATGTGCTTAAAATAAACGTGGAAGAAAAAAGGCGTATGATTGAATTATGACAACAGATGGCGCTAGTGTTTCTGTGACAGCTTTTCATCCACCAGCAGATTCGTCCACGAACGGGACGTTTTAGGGACATCATAATAATTATGTATTTCAAAGACAATTTTTGGTATGATGCAAACAAAATGACATTTTTAAGACGGTGAAATAAAATATGTGAGGGTGAAGCGAGGGAAACTTAAAGGGGATCGTTCATGATTGGAAGCGATAATACTTTACTCGAAAATACTGCTTAGCCCAAAATACGGGCGTGACGCGGGAAACACTGAAAAAAAACATCTTGGATGGGGAAACAGGGTTTTTAAGAGTCTTTGTTAAATCTCCCCTCGTGAAACGGGAAAGTTGAGAAAAAAATGATGAATTTCGGGAAAGGGCCCCATACAGCATAAGTTTTTAAGCCGTGATGGAAAAAACTCTAATTTAGTAAAGGGGAAAGGCGAGACCCACTTGATTTTCGGGACTACTGGATTTCTCATTTGTAACTTCGGAAAATCGGATAACCCCTATTTTAAGGCCACAAATTCGAAATGGAAATACCCATTTGGATACCTAAATACAGGCATGTTTTTAACCACGGAAAATCACGATTTTTTCCAGATGCACCACTAAGCCACTTTCTAAGCTCCTTACTACTTTATTGACCGCAGTCAGACATGGCCTGAAAAGTTACTGTGATAAAGTCTACTCCACGAGCGGCGTCAATCAGATGTGGATTCTAACAAATTCTAAAGATCTTCTCGAACAGCTATCCTCTAGCAGTCTTACCCATTGCCACAGCATACAAACCTTTGATTTTTCTACTCTTTATACTACCCTGCCACACAATAAATTGAAAACAGTAATTTCGGATTTGATCACATCAATGTTTCTGCACTAAAAACGGAGAACGCAGATACACTTATTTAGTAGTAGGGAAAGACAAAACATATTTTGTAAAGAACCACACTGAGTCAAACAAGAAGTGCACTGAGAATGACGTAATCAAGATGTTGGAATTTTTAATAGATAATATTTTTGTCGAATTTGGAGGCCGTGTTTTTCAACAGACAATCGGGATTCCCATGGGAACTAANCGCGCCACTTTTAGCTGATCTCTTCCTTTTTTCGTATGAGGCGAAGTTTTTACAAGGGCTTACACAGAAAAAACAAAAACATTTAGCCCAGTCATTTAATTTCAGCTTCCGCTACATAGACGATGTACTTTCTCTTAATAATCCAAAATTCAAGGAATATTTACACCAGATCTATCACAATGAGCCTGAAATTAAAGAGACTACCGATACACCTACTTCAGCTTCGTATTTAGATCTTTTAATTTACATTGACGAAAATAAGCTGTATGACAAACGTGATGATTTTAACTTCCCAATTGTGAAATTTCCCTTTCTGAGCAGCAATATACCTACCTCTCCAGCCTATGGAGTGTACATTTCACAGTTGATTCGTTACTGTCGGGCATGCAGTTTATACAGTGACTTTTTAGTTAGAGCAAAAACACTGTC
>MJUU01048788.1:25170-50945 GCA_002080025.1 Modiolus philippinarum | reverse complement strand
TACTCCGGAAGGGTAACATGATGGAAACATTACACTGCAACTACATGTACTCCGGAAGGGTAACATGATGGAGCCATTACACCGGAAGGGTAACATGATGGAAACATTACACTGCAACTATTTTTTCTGCTGTTGAATTCAGTTCTACATTTTCAAGTTTGTTACTAAACTTTGAATCCACTAATAAGGAAGGACTGTTCTTATCAGAAGTATCTTAAAGTGCTCCGGAAGGGTAACAATTTACATGATCTGACTGAATCTACTGAGAGATATCCTTTTTTATTTATGTGAGATGATAATTTGCAAACAATATCATAGGGTACATATCTTTTAAATGGATATAGATGACACGTTTTTTATTTCGCACGAGTACCCCTTTCAATCTGTACCAAAAAAAATTATACAGTGTGACCGTGACCGAAGCATGATATCTGCTTATAAAATAAGAAAGGGAATTTTTTAATGCTAATTGATAGATTTTTCCATTGCATTTCTTCTGGTAAAACATTTCAGTTGATACCAAATATTTGACCCTGCCATCCATTTCAAGCATACTGCGGATTTTCACTCGACGTCCGTTGTCTGTTTGTCTGCCCGTCTTTAACTATTCACTCAAATATCATCTGCTTTAAAACCTTTGGGCTAATTAGTACAAAACCTGGTCACAATAGCCTTTGTGTGGCCCTTTTGAAATATGTCTGACAACTTCGCCCCTCGCCCTAAATGGCCGCCGGTTGGAACTTAGTTTAACCCGGGACTATAAGTAGTCCCAAGTTTAAAACTGAACCCTAAGGGAAAGCATTCAAACCCTTCTCATCTTAAGGTAGTACGGGAGTTTAAAACTGCTCATCATTCTTGCGCATCTGACGAAAAATGGAATTCACTATAAGAATGTTGGCAAAAAGTTTTCGATGTCTTAGAATAGTCAAATATGCCACTTTTGTTTGGTTATCATGCAGAATATTGTATCAGCTCATCAAACTACTGTTCTATTCAGGGGAGATAATCTGTATAGAAATAATAGGAAAAATCAGTTTTTGTTTCCTTGTAAACAAAAATATGTTCGGTTACCACCAAATTTTTTTTATGCAAATCAAAGGCAAGTATATAGGTAATTTTTTGCCAAATTTTTAAAAAATATATATCCCATATATCCCATATAACTAAAATAAATTGAAATTTTTTTTAAAATTATCGAATTTTAACAAAATTTTAATTTATTTTAGTTATAGACTATTATTTCAACCAAAATAGCCGATTTTTACATAACAGATTTCATGTTTATGTGGTCGGTGACCCATAATTTTTATTTTATTTCTCGTATGCTCTAACAACAAAGTGTAAATCGTGAAAATATCAGAAAATTCTATCTGACAGTTTTTAGACTCCCGTACCACTTTAAGCCACAACCCATATTGGTATCAAATTTGGTGACGATAGTCCTTAAGTGTTCCCCTTTAAAGATGTTCTACAAGTCCGCAATATCCAATATAGTTGAAAGTGGGGAACTAGTATAACTTTTAACCATGTTGTAAAACGTATTCAAAGGACTCCTCTGTATCTACGCTATCATTTTTATAACGGACTTTGGCACAATGGTCTTTATATGATCCTGTCAAAAAGGTGACCAGTTGGTCTGCACTCCATCCAGAATGACATAGATTAATTGTGGACCATACAACACAGCGGTTTTTAAACAACATATTTGAGCATAAGACCCTTTAAATTCGCCACCTAGCTCTCAAAAACCAAACTAAATTTATAGCTTTACCAACTTACCAACAGGATGCAAATGCATTATTTCGAAAGAAAAAAAATACAGGAAGCACCTACAATGACAGAAAATTACAATTGCATGTTACAATTCATTTGGGAACTACACAAAAACACAAATAAAAATACAAAAGACAAACGTAAATAACATTAGATACTCGAGATAATCAGACTTGATACCGGCCGACACTAGCAACAGCCATCGATAGGGTTAAACCGGTGTATGGGTACACAAACCTTCCCTTCATCTGTCCCGTTTCCGTATACTAGTATGATAAGCATGCAAATAAAACCTAATACCTCAATTACCACCATTTTTACAAGGAAAGGAAAAGACAAGACGCATGTCTTCTTTGATTCTTTTTGCTTAATTAGCCCTTTTTTCAACAACTGAAACATGTTAATGGACTTCCCATTTCATAGTTTAGAGGACATGAGGGAGCATCAAGTTTCTAGCATGAACGGTCTACTAAGTTTATTATAACTGGTTACATAAAAATTACAGATATATTATAATTAATTTAATAATATTATTTTTTAGGGAAAGTGAATAGACAAATATGAGTTGCCTAAAATGTTACGTGTTTGTTGAAAATGTGATAGGAAGCAAGTTCGAACAATATGGCGGCTTTGTTGCTCGACATCCTTGGAAATTTATAATTGGCTACATCTTGATCACAGGATTATTGGGAATCGGACTGGTAAACCTGAAACCTGCCAACGACGTAGAAAAAGTATTTACACCAATGAACAGCCAAGCCAGGAAAGACAGAGCTGCTCTTTTTAACCTATTTGATGATTTTTCTGGCTCCAACTTCTATTCACACAGTCAACTAACGACAGGAAAGTATGCTGAGATAATATTCCAGACAAAGAATGGACAGAATATCCTAGATAACACACTACTAGCTGAAGCAGAAGCTAGTTATAATTCAATTTTAGCTTTTAATTTTACCAATAGTGCTGGTAGATCGTCGCGTTATAGAGATGTGTGTGCGATGCGATCGTCTTCGTGTGTTGTAAGCGGAAAGGAATTCTTTACAGCACCGTTCGAACTTTTGATAAACAACAACAATGTTCGTTATCCGATAGCAAATGGAGTTTCTGTCGTCAATGTTTTTGGCAACACGAGTCATTCCAGGGGAATCCTAACATACGCCACGTTATTGAAACTCAGATTCTACCTCCGGACAGATACACCTGTTATGTTGGTCAATGTAAAACTTTGGATTGATGAATTCCCAACTCACGCCAAAAGTCTATCGCCAACAAATTTAGATGTTGTCTATACCCATTCTGACTCTTTAAGTGAAGAGCTGAATTCAAACATTGGTGGAGATATTCAATTTTTCGTCGCAACATTTGTTTTAATGTGTGTTTATGCCAGTTTTGCTACTGCGAATTTTAAATGTCTCTCTGACAGACAAAATTTAGCCAAGGCAGCTGTATTAGGAACGGCTCTGGCTATATTAGGAGCTCTGGGCCTTTGCAGTGCATGTGGAGTGGAATTCGTCAGCATTGTCGGTGTCGTGCCGTTTTTAATTGTGGGTAAGTTTTGAGTTTTTGATTAGTACAGTAACGCGCATTTCTGCATGGTCATCAGGACTCAAAATTGACAACTGCTGTAACATAACTTGCATCCCTGGTCAACGGGACTCTTAAATCAATAATGAAAGGACATGGAGTAAATGCACATCAGACAAGTCTCTACTCTTCATTTGAAGTCACCATGAGGCTTTCCACAACGAGCTTTGCTCATATATCTCATAGTAATTACATGACGATCCTTAGCACCGGTTTTAGTGGAATTCATTAACAATGTCACATCCGTGTCCTTCTAATAGCCCATTGATCAACAAACATAAAATAAACTGGGAAAGCGCTCTTACAATCACTATCATCCGTTGCCCAGTGCCCTTCGCTAGTATATAGACAAACATAGTTCACTAATCAGATTGATTGTAAGAAAAGTTGGTATTATAACGTAGTGTTATGTTGACACTATAAACAAGTGGTCAGAATAAAATTTGGAAATTACAAAAAATAATAAAATTTCGCAATTTGAATATTATGATATACTGTATCCATATGAGATATCATCTCAAGAGCAAGTACACTATAACTGAAATATAGACTGAAGAGCAAGTACACTATAACTGAAATATAGACTGAGCATATTTAAGACCTACATGTACAATAAAACTGTTACAGTAGAAAGAAAGTTTCTTATAGGAGAGTACTAAAGATTTACATATAGAAAAGAAATTGTTATTTGTTACGTATTTTTATGCTGTATATAAACTTTCCGTCCATTTATTGTTATTAAGACACAGTACGATGCGACAAAGTCGTATAAGAAATGAGTCTGAGTAAAAAAAAAACATCCGGACGCACCCCTTTCTGAATTCATCAATGTTGATAGATGTGTGGCCATCATACATTGGGGCGGATTTTGTCAAAAAATATATAATGGGGCAGAAATAAAGTTTACAATGGGGCGGATGATATATAGTGTTTATTTAAACGGCCTTTTATTAGCGTTCATATACTGCACAAAATTTGCTATGTTTTTGAAGCCAAATGGTAGACAAAACTAAAGGAGTCAGGATCACACATGAGGGCAAAGAGCCTCTCTCTCATCACTGATTATTTGAGGGCAAAGAGCCTCTTTTTCATCACTGATTATTTCAAAACTAATTTCTTCTCTACACTTCCTGCCATTTCCTCTTTCATATACATGTATGTTAAAACAAACTGTATGCATTTTACTGTATATATATCAAAAAGGATTCAATTATGGACAACAAATGAGAGAGGATTGAATAAATATTTAGTAGAACAAACGGGAAACTGAAGAACAACGAAACAACGTGCATTGAATTCCCAAGTTTCTTTCTATAACAGACACAAATATGAATGTGCTATATAGTTCTGTTGTTTTGAAAAGTTCATGTATTTCAAAATTGTTGTAATACTGAACAAGTGCATGGCTTTATTTTTCTTCTATTTTTTTAAATACCTTGACAGCATAATCATCTGCCCCTTTGATTCATTTTAAATCCGCCCCATTGTATACTTTTATGCCGCCCCATTGAACTGTTTTTTGTCGCCCCATTTAGTTATGAATCCGCCCCATTGTAAATCAGCGAGATGGGTAATACTCAGATAAGTTAATAGGCCGACCATTTAATTTTCAGGGGATAATGGGAGGAGGGGGCTTAGGCTATTTTGTCGATTTAATTATTTATATGTCCATCTCTTAACAAATTATTTACATGTATTTAAACCAAATGTCACGTCAAATTATTTTGTGATATTTGTATTTTTCAGCACAAAATGAATTTAAAACAAAATTATTTAATTTCATGACAAGAAAAATTAAATATTTATTTTCATTGGAACCAAAATTGAATTTGTTTCTTCCAAAATTGCCCAATCTCCTCTCCCCTGAAAAATGAAATACCTGTCCCCTATAAGATTATAAAATTGAAAATGATTCGTGAGTAGAATACGGCAATAGTTGTTTTGTTTCAACTTCCTGTTTTCAGGAAATTAGAAATATGCATGAAACAGGAAATTAGAAATATGCATAGATTGTTTTACATTGAGGAATTTACACATTTTGTTGAACAATCTGACATTGATAAGAAAATTGTTGAAATCTGTGTGAAAACAGGAAATAGCAACCAAACAACCGTTGCCGTACCCGATTGCACTAAAACATGGTTACTGCATGCCAAATAGATAAGCTTACACTTTTCAAGTACATAAAAAACATGGTAACTGCATGCCAAACAGATAAGCATACACTTTTGATAACCCTAATTTACCAGGTCTGTTATCTCACATGACCTTAAGGGTTAGTGTGAGCTATTGGTATATCGCTATTGTCATCACTTGGCGTGGGTCGTCCATCCGTCTGTCGTCCGTTTTCCCGAATTTTTCACTTTTCCATCTTCTCCCCTGAAACCACTGAGGCAAATTCAACCAAACTTATAGATCAAAGTCTGTTTCAAAGATTGTTCATTCCGTTTCTATCTGACAAAAACATGGCTGCCAGTGCTGACTTAGTTTTTAAATGGGCCCTACTGGAAAACCATCTTTTGCTCTGAAACAACTGAAACAATTGATGCAAATGAACTTAACTGTATACTTAAATGGCGTACGGAAGATCCTTTTTAAAGATTGCCCATTTCTATAAATGGCCAACAGCATGGAAAATAGTTTAACATTTGCTGTATGGGAAAATCATGTTTTGATACTCCTGAAGAAATTTCAACCAAACTTTTCTGCAGTGATGTGGATACTTTACGAAGATTGCTCATTCATTCAGATCAGACAAAAAACATGGCCACTAGCGCGCAACATATAGTTTGAATTAACATAAGGCATTATGGGAAAACATTATTTTCGTCATAGTTTAAATTAACATAAGGCCATATGCGAAAACATCATTTTCATCATCTATATAGATTTTGTCAGGTGAGCGACGCAGAGTCAGTGTCCGATCCCTTTCAAAGCATTCCGTTCTTGTTTTACAGATATCGGTGTTAATGACATGGTCTTGTATATTCTACAGGAATAGGAGTTTATGGCATGTTATAATATATGTTCTACATGTATGAATCATTGTTAATGACGTGGTGATTATATGTTCTTGTATATTCAATATGTATCATAGTTGATTACATATATATGTTCTTGTATGTTCTACAGGTATCGGTTCTTGTATGTTCTACAGGTATCGGTGTTGATGATATGCACGTGATGATATGTTATTGTATGTTGTACAGGTATTGGTGTTGATGATATGTTATTGTATGTTCTACAGGTATCGGTGTTGATGATATGGTCTTGTATGTTCTACAGGTATATATCTGTGTTGATGACATGTTCTTGTATGTTCTACAGGTATCGGTGTTGATGACATGTTCTTGTATGTTCTACAGGTATCGGTGTTGATGACATGTTCTTGTATGTTCTACGGGTATTGGTGTTGATGAAATGTTCTTGTATGTTCTACAGGTATTGGTGTTAATGACATGTTCTTTTATGTTCTACAGGTATCGGTGTTGATGATATGTTCTTGTTGCTGTCAGGACTTGCAGATACTTACGGTCCAAATGGGGTGTCTCAGCCAATAGACAAAGTGAAAATGACGATGCGTACTAGTGGTGTTGGAATAACCATTACATCTCTAACTGACCTGATAGCATTTCTAGTAGGAATTTCATCGCCATTTTTAGCAGTCCGGAATTTTTGTATTTACACAGGTAAATGAAATCTAAGTTTACATTTGTTAAAAATATACAAAGATATAAATTTTCGTTGTAAAAAAACATAATTTAATATTCTGACTGGAGTCTTTCAAGCAACAATGGCAACCACAAGTCTTGTTTAAAAATTAAATGAGAAACGTAACTACAGTTTTTTACGCCGAAGTACAATGTTATGCATGTTTGGGTTAAAACTTTTTATTTTTGAGAATTTCTATTCTATCAAAATGATCTGAAAATTTGCAGAAATGTGCCTGACTTATTCCAGAAAAGCTGACAAAATCTTACACCGATTCACCCCGGAGAGATCGTCTGTTAATGGAAAACAAGGCATTTTGAGAAACATAATTTTGTTATTTTTTATATTGTCTTAAAATTGAGGTGGGAAAATGTTTTCTGTTTGGTGTATTTGCATTTGGGCAAAAAATTAAGAAACCAAATCACAAAGAAATTCGTGTCAATGCACCGTAAGTGTACATTCCATGCCTTTGTATTGCAAAAGGTAAAGTTGAACAAAACTGTCATGCGAATTATTGTTTCTTCTGCACAAAATACTAGAAAGCGCAACTTTTCTTAAACCACTTGAAGGACTTTGATAAATTTTTACACATAGCAAATAAAGGGCACTATATGGAGATGTGCATAAATAATGTATATAATTATTGTCCGCTGCTACACTGAGTGTAGGATTGATTGATTGATTGAGTATTGTTTAACGTCTACTGAGCAATATTTCAGCTATATCAAGACGACGAGAACAAGTTTGTTAATAAATAATCACTTTTGGGTATGGAAAGGGTCATAGGACGGGAAATTCTGACTGCCCTGGAGAAGTAGGGTGAAATCGAAAGAGGCGGGGAATTAAGCCTTGTAGCCAATCACCTACGTAAAGAAAAAAGAGCTTGCTACAAGGGCTCTTTAACGTACAGGAAGCGTGGCATTTATTCCAACACGTGGACGTGAGTTTACACCCCATCCGAAAGATGGGTTGCGCATTTATTCAGCCCGCACAACCACGGACTGGGTCCTATTTCTATATCCCGGGGTTCCCTCGGGGTCAGCCCCCTTAAGGATGGGTCATACCCCAAGCCGGAGATACTAGGTCCTATTTCTATACCCCGGGGTTCCCTCGGGGGCCTGAGTGTAGGAAGAGCAGATCATTTGAATTTTACTTTTCATTGATTCACTCGGTACAGCATACCGTGTAAGAGCAGCAAATCTTAAACAACTACAAGATTTTTAATTTTACACAAAGGAAAGAAACTATATGGGAATGTGCATTAAGGAATATAATTATTGTGCAAAGGCACAGAATACATGAGAATACTTCACACGTGCAACTCCTTTCAAACCACATGAATGATTTTCATAAAACAGTACACAAAGTAATCAGACTATATGGAGATATGCAGGAAGGATGTAATTATTTTCAGACACAGTTACTGTAAATTTAGTTTCTGCATTTGTAATATACAATAAAAGAGTTGGAAGGGAAACATTTATTTGTGAATCCATTCAAATGCATAAAGTGTCCAAATGAATTTTGTGATTTTGTCTGATTTAAAAGAATTTTTTTCATTTGAACCATTTTACCATGTCCATACTTTAATTGTGTTCACGCCTGTATTATGCCCACTTACATTTGAATTTGCAGTTACCGTAATTAATTAAGGATAAACGGTATAAATGGGCAATTACCGTATTTAATTCAGGATAAATGGGAAATAAGTGGCTGCCATTCGGCGAAGTAACTTAGTTATTCAGTATAAGGGTGAGAAATGATAAACAGAAAGCTCGTCACTGTCCAACCTCGTTATATTATTTCTATTTTTACAGGAGTAGCTGTTCTCTTTTGTTATATCAGCTATGTCACATTCTTCTTGGCCTGTATCATCTTGAATGAGAAACGTGTTATGAAAGGCTTACATTGTATGACGTGCAAGCCAGTTCCTGAAAATCAAGATGGCGACCAGAAAAAGCAGCCATACTCATGTATGTGTACAGGCAGTTTGCCAGACAGACGAGAAGATGTTGAAGGCCCTTTGGAGAAGTATCCACCTAGATTGATCGCAAAGGTCGTTCTTAAGACACCCGTTAAAGTTATAATATTGGTCATGTTCGCTGTTTATCTCGGTATATCAATATGGGGAGCTACTCAGTTTAAACAAGGACTAGTGCTGAAAAATCTTGTGAATAAAGATTCATACTATTACAATTATGCCGAGATTGCAAAGCAATTTGAACAAAACAATATTGCCATTAGTTTCAACATAATAGGAAACATGCAGTATCATGACGACCAAACCTGGCTTAAAATCAGAAAGCTTGAAGATGCAGCAAGGGCAGATAAATACGTTAATTCTCACACTGGAATCAACTGGTTAGGTTCTTACAGAACGTCTGTTTCATACGACGGATCTTCCGAATCGAGGTTTATTTCTGGTCTAAAAACATTTCTTCGTGACAACCCAAATTTTGCCAATGACATCTCTTTCAACAGCGCAAACACGTCGATAGAAGCCTCACGATTCTATGTTATATCTGACGGTGTGCCAGATTCTACCGCAGAAGGTAATCTAATGTTAAGAATGAGAGACGTTGCCTCTGCCTCAACTTTGCCCAAGGTCATTGCGTATGCACCCGGGTTTATATTTTATGAACAGTATGTTATTATTTTGGACAACACTCTACAGACATTAGGTATTGCGATAGTTGCTATTTTTATTATAACAGCCATATTTCTTCCACATCCAGTCCTGGTTGTCTTCGTTACCATCACACTTACGATGATTCTGGTTGGTTTAATTGGATTTATGTATTTTTGGGATCTGACTTTAAGTTCGGTTACAATGACACACATGATCATGAGTGTTGGGTTTTCGGTTGATTTCAGTGCTCACATATGTCATGGTTTTATGGAGACAGGAGCAGCCGATCGAAATGATGGCGCACGAGGGGCTTTAAAAAGATCAGGTGGTCCAATTTTCAATGGAGCAATGTCGTCTATAGTTGGTATAATAATGTTAGCATTTTCAAAGTCTTTTATTTTCTACTCATTTTTCAAAGTAATGCTTCTAGTGGTACTTTTCGGAGCCGCTCACTCTTTATTTTTCTTACCTGTTGTTTTGTCCCTCATTGGACCAAAATTTGCTCCATCAGAGGACTCGGGGGAAGTCGATCAGGATAGAAATGACCCTGAAACACCACTCCAGTCAGCACCTGAAGGAGCTGCATCAAGGGACAAAACGTCCCCCGAGGAAAGTTTAGCGTTGGTAGAGAAGCCAAATATGTCTGTTGAAACATGATGTTCCGATTACTTATTGCATACTGTAGCAACATGATTTGCCGATTACCCATTACATACTTTGGAAACTGACTTGCCGATTACCCATATCATACTGTGGAAACATGATTTGCCGATTACCCATTGCATACTGTACAAACAGGATTTTCCGATTACTTATTACATACTGTAAAAACATGATTTGCCGATTACCCATTACATACTTTGGAAACTGACTTGCCGATTACCCATATCATACTGTGGAAACATGATTTGCCGATTACCCATTGCATACCGTACAAACAGGATTTTCCGATTACTTATTGCATACTGTAGAAACATATTTGCCGATTACCCATCGCATACTTTGGAAACTGACTTGCCGATTACCCATATCATACTGTTGAAACATGATTTGTCGATTACCCATTGCATACTGTGGAAACATGATTTGCTGATTATCCATTACATACTGTGGAAACATGATTTGCCGATTACCCATTGTATACTGTGGAAACATGATTTGCTGATTACCAATTACATACTGTGGAAACAGGATTTGCCGATTACCCATTGCATACTATGGAAACTGCCTTGCCGATTACCCATATCATACTGTGGAAACATGATTTGCCGATTACCCATTGCATACTTTTCAAAGATGATTTGCCGATTACCCATTGCATACTGTGGAAATATGATTTGCCGATTACCCATTGCATACTTTGGAAACATGATTTGCCGGTTACCCATTGCATACTTTGGAAACATGATTTGCCGATTACCCATTGCATCTTTGGAAACATGATTTGCCGATTACCCATTGCATACTTTGAAAACATGATTTGCCAATCACCCATTGCACACTGGAACCAAACTTGTGACAACACCATAATTATTATGTTTATATAGGGCAGAATGAAACTAGTCATGGACTGATATTACTGGCAAGGTGAAATGATTACATTTAATGGTATAAAATTAAAATACTCAATTGGGCTTTTGGTATCAATTACTATTTTGTGTAAAGCTCATTTCATAACAAACTTAATTGGTCGATAATAAAACAATCTTGGATTCTCATCCTTCTTTTTTTTAGGTCGCTAAGTTTTTATGGTAGATATAGATATCTTTATTCTCATAAACTATACATTACATAGTTATAGAGATAATAACACAACAAAATATCAAAGAAATTTACATATACATGTGTGAAAACAAAAGACAGTCTTCCTTAACCAGGAGGAGAGACTTTCACTGTAACTATTTTAATAAATTTACACAATTTTTCTAATATTGCAAAATTATGTGTTGAAAACAATTGATCAAATTTAAGTACATTTCCGTTGTCATGACAGTAATACGGAAGATATTTTTTTCTTTCATTGTTAAAATATTTGCATGTAAAGATATAATGAAATTCGTCGCCAATGTCCTGGGAGACGCAAAGATGACACTCTATCGTTTCTAGATACACTATGTCATCTTCCCGTCTCCACAGGCAATCGGTGACTACTACATCTGTATTTACAAAATATAAATGAAAAATATGGCGGTAAAAGTGACAAATATTTCTCAAAATTCAAATCATGTTTAAAAAGTCGATAACATATACCTTTTGAAGACAAATTCATTTGTGCCGACCACTCTTGTTTGAATTGGTCTTTTAACTTTTGTTCTACACTTAAAATAATCCATTCTTTTAGATATAAATCTGGATTATTCCATACATTTGACATTCCACAATTATCAAGAATATTTTTAATACAGGACAACCATTTACATTCAAAACCGTAATTAACAAAATTAATACGCAGTAATTTGTATAACAATGACGAAATTTTATTTTCATTATCATACATAAGACGACACCAGAAACTTATCAAACGTACCCTTATATTCACAGAGAGTGGAAACCTTCCAAGCTCTCCGTAAATCATAAAGTTCGGAGTCGACTGTTTAAGGTGTAGTATATGTTTGCAAAATTTTAATTGAATCTTTTCGAGGATATCACTATTCTCAAAGCCCCATACCTCAGCACCATACAAAAGTATAGGCATAATAGCTTTATCAAACATGTCAATTGAGCACTCAATTGATAAGTTATTAGACCTACACTTTTTGATTATGCTAAACATTGCTTTTAAGGCTTGTTCTTGTAAATATTTTCTGGTTGAATGAAATGAAGTATTTCTAGAAAAAATGACGCAAAGATATTTGTATAGCTTTACAATTTCAATCTCTTCGTTATCTATATAAAAATTCGGATTGTTTGAAACTCTCCCTTTTGAAAAAAACCATAACTTTTGTTTTGTCTACGTTAATCTTTAGTTTCCATTCTTTACAATAATCAACAAAACTATTCAAAATTAACTGAAGTTCATTTTCTATGTCTAAGCTTATAGAGTCTACAGTCTGGTCGTATAAAATGTTTTGTTTATTTTTTTATGTTCATTAGTAACTTCAGTATTTTGTTATATCTAACAATTTTACAGCTTTTTTACTATAAAATTGTTAAGAAATTAAAAATAAAAATTCACTATTCCTCTTATTTTGGATGAGAATCTAAAAGTTGTTTTATAATGGACACAACTATAATATTTGCTAATTAAATAATTGCATCTAAAATTTGAAAAAAAATCATAATTTAGCCAGAACTGATGAGTAGAAGTTTTATATTTATTACAATGTGATTGTGATATCTCTATATACGGGTATGTATAATATGAAGCAGATCATTTTTGTCAAACTGAAATTTCTCCGCAATTAATGATATGCTGTGTCCAAAGGACTTATTTTTCTGGTCGTTCTAAAGTTTTAATTATTTGAAAAGCAATATAAAGTAGGTAGCAAGGATGGATTCAAAGGAATTCCCATTCATAAAAAAGAAACTATTTTTATTTTTCTCAATGCAAATGTTTGTGTCTCCATAGTGCCGAGTCATTTAATATTTAGCTATACGATTTTTCCTTTGAAAAATTTATTGCATATCGATTTTGTTTTGGTATATACAGAGAAAAACCTTTATTAATCCAAAAGTTACAGCTAATTTGTCCCTTTTTGTGTCTTTTTGTTTTTTTAAATTTACATCAAATGGTTTATGACTAGCAGTCTGACTTTGACCGGGTCATAAACCATTTGTTGTATACATCAGTTATAATTTCAGTAACTGAAACTGTAGCTTGTGGAGAATTTTCTTAGTTTGAATCTCAGCAGAATCTCAGCAGAGACATATAAAACAAAAATTATATGTCTCTCTCAGTAACTGACTGATGTCTGACAAAGACTGTTAGAGAGGAAGGTTTTTTTTTTCTTTAAATAGCATCAGTATTTATTATTAGCATTTGTGGAAAAAATTTGTTTGATATAAAGATACATTTTTATATATGTATTATTTGTTGTTAATGATTAATCATTGTTTTTTAGGACTCAGTAGCTGTTTGTAAATAGGGCTGATATGTAAAGAAATGTGCAATATTATTTTAAGGATTTCGATCATTTGTATTCAGCTCATATGTGTGTATTCATTTTAAGTTGTAATTTTTACAAAGAATATTTACGAAGAATTGTACTTGTCACCAGATTACACTGGAAACTTTCCTAATATTTGCGCTAACACCTCAGAACGAACAATTGTATTTATATAATAATCTTGTGTTTTACATTGACTTTGCGAAAATAGTAGCCAGGGTAATGGACAAAAGTGCTCGACCCAGAGGGCCTCTGTGAACTATGGTCACCATTTTAAGGGAGTCTTTCATTTAAAATGTAGATTTCAAAGAACTGGATAGATAGATAGATAGATAGATAGATAGATAAAAATTTGGTCATTTTAAGCAAAAGAAGTCAGAAATCCATTTAATCATTTATTATTTTCTTGGGGAAATGCTCGGCTTCAGAAACTATGACAAAATATTTTCAAATGCATTTAGATGACATTTGGAAAAAAAAACCTTATTCGAATGGATAAGACCAGAGGATATCACAGACAAAGTATTCCCTTGTTAATAATTCCTCACAAACTATTGACACATTACGGGTGTTATTTAGAAAGCCATTTGCAAAGATCACCAGTTTTGTCTTGATCCACCAGATAGCACGAATCAACATAATACCGTCAGTATATATATATATTTTTTTTGAGTGCATGAGACAGATTTCTATATTGATAAAATATAAAAAAGTACTTAATGCAAGATACTTTGCATATTTTAGCAGATACTATCAGTGAGATTTTCGACACCATAGTGCGACAATATATTAATGGATCCTACCGTTTCTTCAGTCCAGATATTTTTTGCAATGGTACCGATGATATAAAACTACATACTACTACTTTGTAAGCAAAGTCGATTGTTTCTCACTTAAGCACATGGTTTGACATCGACCACTCTTTCTTCACATTCGAACCAATGAAATTGCGCTCGAGAACGTGGATATAAAAGATAAATGGCACTATTTCATGATATTATGATTTTGCCTAGTTAACAGAAAGACGTATTGTCAATAAATTAATCTACATATGAAGTATGTTAAAATCTATGTCTAGAAAAAATCTTTTCTTGTTGCATGCAGCAATTGATTTTGGCATGTCTTTCCATTTAATATTTTCATCATGAAGGTAAATAATCAAAAAAAATTCCGTATCGTATCTTCTTGAAGGCAACTTTTACCTTTTAACTAGATGTTTTCATTAAATGTTGTATTCGACTATTTCTTCTTAATCTTGACATTTAGTCAATTCAACGTCATGCAGAAAAAGCTAGAAAAAGTTATAAAAGCAGAATAGGTTTTTTCTTGAAAGGAGATTATTTTGTACCACTGGAAAAACCGCGGACTTAGGTCGCAACTGACTTAGTTAATATAAAAAAAGCAGAAAAGAATGTGGGGTGTTAGGATGCATTTCATTACATCAATTTATATACAACTTCAACGTGTTCAGAATCACGTGTCAAGATAGTTTATTTCACAATAGCCATTTTATAAAAAGTCATAGATTCTCATTTCCTCCCACCCCCTTTTTTCACTTGCCAAAAAAGCTTCATATTGTTTTTTTTTTTTCGATAATTTTTGGTCATTTTTTTGAAAATTTACAGTATTTATTAAATATATTTGATTAAAATTCACCCCTCACACTCCGTTTTTTAAACCGTTAGATGAGAATCTATGAATCGTTATAATGACCAATACTTCAGAACATTGCATTTATTTTCTTTTGTATTTGTTATTTGCAGTATTAGCGTTGCTAGGGAACTATATAGCAGAATTCCAGATCTTTTAAAAGAGATAGGAACCTGACATTTAAAAATAATGAAATGTTACACGAATAAGATATTCGGATAGAAAAAAATAAACAATAAGCATATTTAGTAAAAAAATATCTACATGTGTTAGTGATTTAGATTTAAGCAATACAAAAATTGGCTTGAAACTGAAGTCTTCTTGATTATTTATTATTGTAACACTGGTACTATTTCTGCATGATAACATTGAAAAATAGTTAAAATTTTTCATGGTACTTTGTAAAGACCTGTTTTTCAAAATTATGAAAAGATAGAAGATCAGTTGGCAAATTATTTTCAGTGTGTTTGTATTGATAAAAGCAGAGGATCTCGAAAATTTCGTTTTTGGTTCACCTGTAAACACCTTGGTGCTTTCCTTGTATTTATCGTTAATTTTACAAACCTAATGGACACATTGTTGTATCAATTCTGATCATGCTATTTTTTCCTTGCATATGTATACATGTAGTAGAGACGGGTATATACGTAATTTCATAGTAATTGATGATTTTATTCGTGTATAAGGAAAAGACACGAAAGTTTGTTTTTTTTTTCATTTTCATTTGTTGTCAATTAAATGTGCTTAGAATTTGACTTGTTTTATCAAAATAGTTCTTGGATTTATTTTCAGTTTGCCCTGCGGGCTTATTTGCTAGGTAAATATCTGATTTGTGGCACTCCTTAATTGTGACGTTATAATGATTTGCTCAAGATCAAACTTCACATTTTATTATCCGGAGGTTGGCTCCTTTTCCTGGAAATATTTTCGATTTCGTAAATTACATAAAATATTTCTCTTAATTAAACAGCCAATTATAGATTTTTTTCAGTTAAAAATAGCTCAAGTGTATCTCTGTTAAATATAATTTATTAGTATGTAACAGTTATTGCATATGAAAGCTCTTTATATTTTCTTCGTTAATATTGCTAAAATGCCGAATTTGGCGTTGTTTCAGATACAGATAGCATAAAAAGATGATTTTGGTGATATATCATTTTTTATCTCAAGTGTGAGATTTTGCCATCACAAGGCGTCTGTCCGTCGTAAACATTTCATTTAAAGATATTCTTCCAGAAACTACCAGTCATATTATGACAAAAATAAGCCAAAATTGTCCCTTCAAAAAAAAAAGATATCCGACAGGTCCATCGTAATCCAAGGTGGCCACCAGCTGCGAAAAACTTTTAACATTGGACCCTATTGAAAAAACATTCAATGATAAGGTAGCGGTATGGCTAGGGAACAAAATGACTTTAATGTCCCTACATATAATATATCGTTGGAAATAGCCGAATCAGTACTTTTAGATAAACCAGGTCGTCAGACATTTTTATCGGCCGATTTTGAATTATCAAAGGTCAAAGGTCACATGTATAAAAATCTAGGTGTTCAATTGATAGTCGCGCAATAATGAAATGATTTACACTTGTTGTATTTACTTTAAAGAGAGTTCTTGTTTACTAAAATTTCAATATTGATCTAGAAAGTAACCGAGTACCCTTGCATTTGGTATGGCAATGTCCACGACGTATTGTTTGGGTTTCGGATCGTAGGAGATACGCGTTGTTACTACAGAACTTTCAGAATGATCGTAAGGACTTCTTTGTACAAAAAAAGCCGTCTCCTAACATGTGAATTACAGTAATAATCAGAACCAAAACTCGCATAAAATTTACATCATATGATTGATCAGTCCTTCCGTCCATGTGACCGACCGCTTAGCGTCCGTCTAGTCGTATTCGCACTAAAACTTATGTCGTTTGATGTAAGCATTGGTATTTCACATGTCATGGCAATTTGCTGCAGTTTTAGTTACCATTGACCTTGAACTTTAGGTCATATTATTGCTTTTTCAATGACCAGTTTTTTTAGACATCTCCAAACTATATCAGGAAATACAGACAATTTCAAAAGAACCCCTCTGACAGCTCAGCTGATCTAACTTCCTTTCAATATTTGACCCACAACACTCATAATCTGTTCTTTGAACTGACCTGATTTAGCTGATTTGACCTGATTACGACTGAAACCTGTTGGTCAAAGGTTTAGACTGAGTGCGTTTGATGCCATTTTAATTCATATTTTCATGTATGTAGCAGATCATGCTTACCCTTCCGGTGCTCCTAATGATATCTCTAGATTTTGTGGGATTCATTGCTTTGTCTTTGTCACTTTCACTCTCCAAGTGTGTTTTTGTATTTTTTATTTAAGAATTTCTCCTTCTGTCTCCGCATGTCGATGTATTCATGATAAAGAAACATTTCCATATCAAGTCAAGAAAATGGCATATGAATCTAATGTTAGTGTGTCTTTCCACGGAAATATCCGAGAAATAATAAGACAGGACCAAAAGGACAAAAATTCAGACTTTATGTGTTTGTATAGAAGGCTACATTTTGTGTAAAAAAGAGATGGTCTTTACATTGCATGAATCGCTGTGTTTCCCCCACATATTTTGTCTCGTGGGGGACTACTTGTTCAAAGGTTTAGTACATATGTCCAAAAGGTTGCACCTTTTTCAAGACGAAAAAATGATAAAAGATGATTTGCAGTGTCAATTCTATTAGCTTCATTGCAAGTATACTTTGTATTATTCTTATCTGAAATCTCATATTGCAAAATAATATTTAAACTGGAAAATTGTGTTGAAATGTCTACTCCGATCATCCTAACGCATAATATATACCCCTCTTTTGAATATAATGCCAAAAACTATACCTTGATGTCAAATACATGACTTTTTAATGTGATATGGTGATATCGTGCCAATATCTGAAGGCGTTTTGTTACATTGGTGTTGTGACAACATGTAGAGAGCGTGATAGAAAGAATACATATGACTTAATGGTAATCACTATGTAAATATCTGCTTATTTAAATAGCGACATATATCTGTAGGATTTTGTCAATATTCTACAATGAATGCAGGATAGTTTCTTTTTTTAGGCTTTACTGTTTTTACATTGAACTTTTTTTGTGGCATAAGCCTTTGTCGTTGACGTCAAAGTCAATGGTACGGAAACCGGATTCATTATCATATTTCATTAATTGAAATGACATAAAAAAAAAACAGGACAGAAACCTTCAGTCCTATAACTTTTGACTACCAGCTCTATGTCGTAGCCAGTCGGGTTAAATTAGCTAGATGAGAACTACAATGGTTCAAATTTTGAGAGGTAGAAAATTCAGCAAGCTGTTAGAGGCTTGACAGATGCCTATGAAGCTCTTTGTCTTCTGTGGTTTACCTTTTTCCAGTGATTTTGTGACAGTGATAGCCTTGTGAAATTGTCTGGAGTTCCTGACAAAGTTTGGGAATGTCTCGAAAAGAGGTAATTGAAAAAAGCAATGATATGACCTAAAATTCAAAGTCCAAGGTTAAGGGTCACCTAAGTAAAGGTTTCAGGCAAACTACCATGACATATAAAATACAAAACCTAAATAAAACGACAAAAAGTTTTCAGTCCGAATACGATGTCACAGATGGACGGACGCCCAGACAGAAGGCCACTTGGACAAAATAACTGATCAAATTAAGGTGTCGATTTGTTCTGATTCTTGGGATCCAAATTATTAGTGTTTTCACATGTAGTCCTTGCGTTCCTTGTGATAAGTTCTTTGGTAGTAGTGTGTGTCTCCTCCGATCCGAGTTTCAAATCTTTACCACAAAAATCAGTCGTGGAAACTGCCGTTACCCTATGTAAAGGTATTTGGGTCACTATTTTACAATTAGAATTCTTTTAAAAAAACTACAAGTACAATAAGAAAACGCCATTTAATGTCGATGGTATATTGATTTTGTGTGATGTTAAGTGCAACTACATAGGATACCTACAAAATCATTTTAATTCGCATAATTCATTTCAGTAATTTGCATGTGAATGTCAAGTGAACATCTACCCCAAAATTTCAAATTTTTTATACATGTTACCTTTGACCTTTGATATTTCAAAATAAAAAAAAGTTTGGCGACCTGGTTTATCTAAAAATACCGATTCAGCTCTTTCCAACTATATATCAGATAGGTTTGTGTTATGTCGGGACATTAAACTCGTAAGATAGACGACTTTTTATTATTCTACCGCTGTACTAGAAACTACTCGTCCAATTAGAACCAAACGAAATCAAAATGGGCTCAACATGGTCCCTTACAAAAAGATTTCCTGCAGATTCCCAAAAGGTTTGATGCAGATCCGTAACTCATTTAAGACGGCCACCAGCGGGAAAATATTTATTAAGAATCCATTAACTGAATTTGGTCTCTGAAACCACATATCCAATTGGAACTAAATTTGATCACAAAAGTCCTTGTGCTACCCATTCAAAATTTGCGTCTAGCATGGCTGCATTTCAAGCATTGTTTAATATTGGACCCTATAGGAAATGCCGTTCATTTCTCTATGTCAGACATGGCCAAGGTGAGCGGCATAGATTCTTGACAGCCTGTTGTTGTTTTTATCGTTAAGGCATGTGTGATAACAACTGCAAAATATCTCAATATAAAAAATTCTGTCAGATTTATCTTATACTCGACCTACCTTAAAACGATTTCCCCATTAACAATAGCATCTTGTTAAAAATTTGAACAGATATCAAGTTTTAGATTTTTTTAGCAGTAGAGTTTTTCCATTCACTGTACATCCGTCGTCCGTCCTTCCCACTAGAGGTTTTCATAAATATGCACAAAAATAATTCTATTGTTACATGATATTCTTGGCTTATCTCTTACAAAGAGTCATTGTGGTTTTTGTTCGCTGATCATCTCCTTTGAAATCTCTGAAGAAAATTTAACCAATTTCAATTGAATGGTGTATCGAAGGCCTTTTACAATTAGAATAGAAGAGAATAGGAAACACCTTCAATTCTACAAAAATATGCTGATAAATCAGAAGATCTTAAGATCAACTTGGAAAAGACAAAGGTGGTGTGGATTTGAAAGAAAAAATAGTACGGATAGAATGTGTGTCAATTGGGGATTGGATCGGGGTTCCAGCAGATTTACATTATTAGGAATTAATTTCTCTGTTAATATTGAAGAAAATGAAAAATTATTTTTTTCTTCTTAGTTTAGGGAGATAGAAAACACCATGAAAATGTGGAACAATCACCAATTGGTAAAATTGCTATTATTAAATCATTCATATTATCAAAATTGAATCATTTATTCTTAACATTACCAAATCCAAAAACACAGTTTTGACAAAGTTTATTAATAATCTATTTGCATTTATTTGGGAAAATAAACCTGATAAAATCAGTAGAGAAATAAAGGTTTAGGTGGACTGAAAAATGTTAAATGTGAAAACTTACTTGGATCCAAAGAATTTTCAACTCAAATTCTAAAGTTGGTAAGCTGTTTATGTTTTTTTTAAATCTGAAGTATCCTTTTTGGCAAGAGAAAAAAAAAACGGATACTACAAACATTTGGAATAATGAAAATATAAAAATTGATGGGATTTCGGTATAATACAATGATTGGTCAAAAAGAGGTGTCAAATTAGTTAATGATTTGATTGATGATATAAACAATTTACGTCTTTTCGACTATTTCAACAAACATATAATATTAACACAAATTTTCTTACATATCAAGGTATTGTGTCAGCAATAAAAGCATACATGAAATCATTAAATATATATTTTGGTGATATAACGAAAAAATACGGCCCTTTGATACCAAATAACATTAAGATATTTATGAAGTCAAAAAAGGGTTCCAGGGATATGCATGAAACATTAAATAATACAACAGACAACTTGAAATGTGAGCAAAACTGGAATCAGATTCTTAATAAAGATTACAATGGCCCAAAGTGCCTTATTTTACTACAAAGTTTACAAAATTACAGTGGTTTCAATACAGAATTATTCATCGGATTTTGGGGACAAAGCAATTACTGTACAAAATAAAAGTGAAACAATTGGACAAATGTAGCTTCTATTTGCAAACAGTCGAAACAATTGAGCATATTTTTTGGACTTGTCATAAAATTTTAAAAACTTTGGAATGACTTAGGACAAAACTGAAATAAATTTGACACCTAATTTAGAGATTATTTTGTTTGAAAATTTGCAAAGATCGGATAGAAATTATGTAAGGAATTTAATTATATTATACACAAAATTTTGCATATACAAGTGACCAAATCAATTATCATGCCTTGAGAAAAATATTTGAAAGAAAACTTATTAATAGAAAAATATATTTATTTTAAAAAGAAGCCCCAAGATGTAGCAAATAACTGCTGGAACCCCTGGAAACATATTCTTCAGAAATATGTTTGATCTTTTTTTATCTTCTTTAACAAGTTTGTAAGGTATAGGAAAGAATCTAGAAGCAATACGATTTTTTAAGTTGCTGTACACATAGGAAAGGGACAGTGACATTAAGTGTACAGCAAACTATTATGTTATCCAAATTATAAATTAATGTAAGCTAAAGGAATGGATGTGACTGTGTGTGTGTGTGCATGTTTAAATGTATAGAGAATTGTTTCTTTGTTCATATGCTTTCCAATCCACACTACAACACAATCTTATGAAAACCAGAGGCTCCCAGTAGCCTGTATCGCTCACCTGGCTTTCAGTTGTCACAATCAAGCTAACATTGTAAGATATACAGTTTATCTTCAGTCTCTCAAACTTTGGTAGCTCAAACACCAACAATATCTTGAACTGTATTTAAAGTCTGATCTGAATTTTTACCGCCTTTTTAGCAGCCATTTTGAAAATGGCCGTCAGCGAACAATTTCAAGATCAGTTTTGAAGTTGCGACATCAATATCTATTTTGAAATCAAATTTCATTGAAATTGGACAGTGTTGAATATTCCCGCCCTTTTTTAGCTGCCATTTTGAAAATGGCGGTCGACGAAGAATTTCAACACCAGTTTTGAAGTCGCAGCATCAATATCTATTTGGAAACCAAATTTCATTGAAACCGCCTTTTTTTTGTGGCCATTTTAAAAACGGTCGTCAATGAATAATTTTCAGCACCAGTTTTGAAGTCGCCACAGCATGGCAAACATTTTATCAATTTACACTGAACCTTCATCTTCTATAGGTGAATAAAAGTAAAAAAATATGAACATTTTGAAAATTCTGTGAGAAAAGGGTAATAACTCCTACAAGGGTTTTTTTATTTTCTTCAAAATTTCAGGATGGGTAGAACTTGATATGCTGAACATTTCTGCAATAGACCACTTTCATGTTTATTTCTTATCCCGACATTGGCTCCGTTTTTATGACGTTTTCAACAAAGGGAAGTAACCTACTGACCCGACAGTCAGGTTTACGGTTCCATTGTAATAAGGGACAGCAGTAGATTTCGAATACATAGATATCTATCACTGGCCTAGGGGTAATATCTCGATTGTACATTATTTCAGGCTATTCGGGTACTCACCACAGTGAAAATCGTAACCGTTGCCAGAGAAAATATTTACTGACCGTCCTTTCCCTAATGAGACCGAAAACCAGAATGTCGGTTGTTAGCAAGTGACGTCCCTTTGAAAAACGTGCTAAATTAGCAGTCATCCCGTAAATATGAAATTCGTCTTTTTACACTTGACCTCTATCTGTTAACTTTTTTGAAATAAAAAATGTACAACTTCTGAAAATTTTACGGAAAAGGGACTATAACTCCGAGATGGGTTTTCAGATTTTGTTCAAAATTGCACAGTACAGTAGGTAGATCTCATCATGCTGATCATTTTCATCCTGTCAGATTTTTGATATCTGTAACGGTTTTTGAATTATTGGCCAAAAACTGCAATTTACCCCTATGTTCTATTTTTAGCAACGGTGGTCATGTTGTTCGACCTACCGCCTAATTGAACACAAGTTTGAGAAGCCATACTCTGGTGATGATTCAGGCCAGGTTTGGTTACATTTGGGTCAGTGGTTTCAACGGAGAAGATTTTTAATATTGTTGACAGACAGACGGACGGACGACGGACGCATAGTGATGGCAAAAGCTCACATGGCCTTTAAGACCAGGTGAGTTAAAAAGCGTAGTGATTTTTCTCTCAATCCGGTCCTTTTGTTGGTTCTGTTCTTTTTACTATAATCTCTGTTAATTTTTGAAAGATGCCCATTGAAATATTGTATTTCTCTCTTTACAAAATGTTCCGTATTTAAAAAAAACAATTTATATTGCTAATAATAATCAGTTTTGTAATTAACATGCACTCTTTGTCAGTAACTTATATATACATGTGTTTTGTCAACAAAACATTATAAAAAAACACCTTCAATGACCGACAATCACAATAAACCTGTCTTATGGCATGCCAAATCTCCCCTTCCATCGCGGAAGTGTCGGGTAGCAACTCAACAGCAATTGCTATTGAAAGGTTGTAGACAGTTAAAAGAAATGATCATCCCNCCAACTTCTCTTTTTCAGTTTACTGTCTTTGTGATGATTGCATTGCCAACCATACTTGATAGGATTCCATAGGTGCGATCACATGCTCCTAAACTGATACTTGAAACCTTGAACAAGTTATTGTGAAATATCATGAAATGAACACAATTCTTTCTACATAACCCCTGAATTCATCTAATTGTGTCTTTGGTTCTTCATATACATTTGTACTGACAATGAATACATGTTGTCTCCTTGACATTTACCCCATTTCCTTTCTTTTTCATATTGCTAGTCAAACCGTCCTGAATAATCAAATTGCAATTTAAGGATCATCTTCATCTCATCTACTAAAATGAATCGGACATTAAAAAGACCACTGATATACCAACATCAGCATCATACCTTGACCTTAATCTTGACACTTTAAAATCCAAACTTTAGGACAAACGTGATGATTTTAACTTTTCATTTTTGAACAAATAAAGGGATATGGAGTAGATGTACATGGGACAAAATCCCTATAAATAACAAAATACTGAAGTTACTGTTAATTTAGATTCTACATATGCGCATTTTGACAACTCATGCATCTTCAGTGCAAATCAAATCAAAACATTCGGAAATCCATATACCGAAATATGTGTAAAATATGATAGAAAACAAATTACCAATAGGATCTATATAATAAAGCCAAAATCAGCTAAAGACAGAGCTATGAGAGATGGAGATACTCCTTAGTTTTGAACAAAATTTTAGTAAAATTAGATTTTGCAAGTTTTTAAATAAAATCCGTTTTTAGCTCACCTGGCTATGCCAGGGTGAGCTTTTGCCATCACTTTGTGTCCGTCGTCCGTCCGTCGTCCGTCTGTCTTCAAAGATCTTCTCCTCTGAAACCACTGGGCCAATTGAAACCAAACTTGGCCACAATAGTCGTTGGGTGGTCCCCTTCAAAAATTGTGTCGCTCAGATCTGTACGTCATCCAAGATGGCCGCCAGCTGGGACAAAAATTTAACATTGGACCCTATGGAAAAAACGTTTCAAATTCTATTTCTCTGAAACTACTGGGCCAATTGGAACCAAACTTGGCCACAATAGTCCTTGGGTGGTCCCTTACAAAAAAGGTGTTTTTTAGGTCCGCCCGATTTCCAAGATGGACGCCAGCGGTAAACATAGTTTTAACATTGGACCCTATGGGAAAACACTTTCAAAGATCTTCTCTGAAACAACTGAGCCAATTAGAACCAAACTTGGCCACAATAGTCCTTGGGTGGTCCCTTACAAAAAAGGTGTTTTTTAGGTCCGCGTAATTTCAAAGATGGCCGCCAGCGGAAACATAGTTTTATCATTGGACCCTATGGGAAAACATTTTCAAAGATCTTCTTCTCTGAAACTACTGAGCCAATTGGTACCAAACTTAGCCACAGTAGCTTTTGGGTGGTCCCTTACAAAAAAGGCGTTTTTCAGGATGGCACTACATTTAACATGGCCGCCAGCGGGGGACGTAGTTTTAACAGTGGACCCTATGGGAAAACACATTCAAAGATCTTCTCCTCTGTAACTACTGGGCAAATTGGACCCACCTTTGGCCACAATAGTCCTTGTGTGATCCCTTACAAAAAAAGGTTTTTAAGGTCTGCAGGAATTCCAAGATGGCCGCCAGCGGGAAACATAGTTTTAACATTGGAGCCTTTGGGAAAACACTTTCAAAGATCTTTTTCTCTGAAACTACTGAGCCAATTGGAACCAAACTTGGTCACAATAGTCCTTGGGTGGTTCCTTACAAAAAGGGTGTTTTT
>MJUU01048787.1:200792-229586 GCA_002080025.1 Modiolus philippinarum | reverse complement strand
TTTAGAAGTTTTGAGCGATGACGGAAATTGAAAATCTTCAAAGGGCAATAACCCCCCAAAAAGTATACCGCATGGTTTCGGCCCAAATGAAATGAAGTTCCGTCATGACCTAACAAACATTTTCCCCATTACACTTCATCAGCTATCTTTTACGGTTTTCGAGTTTAAGTGATCACAAGGTATTTAGTGAAAAGGGGAAGAACTCCGTAACGGAACAAAATTCCGAATGTGGCCCTCGACTGCGAAAAGTTTATGTCTGCCTGGTATTTTGTGCGAAAGCTCAATTCGACATGTCGCGTACAGTTTTGGGCCGAAGAGTTTAAAAGTTGGTGGAAAAAAAAAAATAATAATAATAATCAGAAGAAATACTATAAGGTCTACCGAGAAGGTTCTCGGGTAGACCTTAAATAGTCTTTAACAATGCCAGGAAATTGAACAAAACTGAAATCAAATTATGTTTTTTGTTCTAATTGAAAATGCTAACTTGCTTGATAGAGATAAAAAATAATGATTGTCTTTGAGATTTTCAGGAATTTCACTAAACTGGAATCACATTTTGGGATTCTAAGTATTCAGAATTTTGTTTACTATCCTTCCCAAAATAAGATTTCAAAAATTATAAAAATTTGAAATTTTTAGGAAATTTAACGAAGTTTCAACCTGGAATAAAAAAAAAACGAAAGATTTGTGCGCATCTACATAAATAGTACATGCAACAATTTTACAAAGAAAAATGTAGGACGAGTTTGCTTCATTTGACGACATCTGTTGACCTACAGTTTGCACCACGACCAATATAAAAAAAAAACTCAGCTTGTTACGCATAGAGACAATATGTAACAATTCTACAGCAAAATTAAACACTTAAATCAAAATTTTTAGAAGGAATTTCAATTTAGATTGGTTGCTACCAAACATAAATGGGCATTCTACACGATTACATTTATAGGCAACCTGTGGTATTGTAGAGAGTCTTATTTGTAGCTAACTAAGCTGGAATATCAACATAGGGGAATTCCTATACAATATCAGCTAAATCGGAACGTATCGATGAATAAAACAGTTGATATATGGAATTTAATTTTGACTAATTAACTTCATTTAATTTATTTAATAATCACATAACAACACAACAAAAAAGTGAATTTGATACTGCATTCTGTTTTGTTCTAGATATTGTCAGACAACAATGAAACAAACGAAACGTGTAAACAGTGTGAGGTATAACTATAGACTCTTTCAGTACATTTTATAGTAGTTACTGTACATTGTAAAACCTGTCAGCATTACACATGAAAAGGTGAGATATTTTATTTCCTTTTTTTAATCTTTCATACAGTTTTCGGTTCTCAATAGCACATTTCAGAGGACCACTGTTAAATATTGAAGAGACCAAATCTCGCCAGATTATTTTCTCAGCGGCACACTTGCGACAAAATTATCAAATTTTGGTAAAATAATTTATCACTGGTATTCCTTTGGCACCAATGTTTGCCACTGGAACCAATTTTACAGGCAGACCACAATCCTGTTTAGAATTACCAACGCACGTGATACATATTTCAAAATGGCGGCCGTATGTCTACAGCAAGCATTTGTATAAAAAGTACTTGTTTAATCAGGTAAGACATACGGTCCGCAAACGTTCTAGAGTATTATTAAAAATACCGTTGGAGTTTGATAGGAGAGATATGTTTTTAGAAATGCTATAAACGTTAGCGGGTATCATTCTGACCTGAAGACAAGCACCACTTGTGACTGGTTGTGACTGTTAAAGATTTGACCACCACAACCATGAACTCAAAAGAGCTTATTTATTGCTTGTTATTTTCATATGCCGACTTTTGATAAAATTTAATTTTATATAAACGGTAATTTGTGGTAGCCATGGACTCTAGGACTACATATAGAGACTTTATATATTCTTGGTGAAGGCTATGAAAAACCAGAGACCGACATATTATGGTTTTGTATATCTCTGGAAAAATGTAGGTATTTACCAAAAATCTCGTACAAAATATTGTCATCATAGAAAGAGCCAACAACAACCAAAGGTTAACTGAGGCAACCAATGGATTACTAAGGTTGGCAATGGCAATCAATGATTACTATTGACAAATATCAATTAATTGGCCTACTTCGATTCGTCCAACTCGGGTTAACTTTTACATCGAGTTACACGAGTTGTGGCAATCGAACGATACGAGTTTACTCTTCTAGAGTTAACTCGCGTAACTCTTTGAAAAAAGCAGGGTTGATATCGAGTTAATCTAGGGTTAATATGGCGTCAAAAATCATGATTGCGCATGCGTTAAATTTTCAGAGGACGGATTTGATTGGAATGTCATTTCCAGAGGGATGGAACTAAAAAGGCGTAACAACAACTCTACTCTAGAGCTGTCCCAATCGAAGTAGGCTCCAAAGGTATTTGTTACAAAAAGCACCAATGGCAAACATTGGTAACCTTGGGTAGCAAACTACACAGTGGTACATTTATTGGCGCCAAAGTCATGCAATGGTAAAAGTTAAATTCTAGCCATTGGTTGATTTGTGGACGCATTTATCCGGACCATTTATAAACCGTGTAATGAAAGTGTTTCTGGAATATTTTTAAGACAAACTATGTCCATGGTTATACTGGTCCTTGCGAAACTAAGCTATGAAGGGACACGAACATTTATTTTTCTTCTAAATCATAGAACGAAGTAAAACTATCAGAACGAAATTTAGTTTTCTTAACAGTCGTACCACCGAAACTCCTGAGAGTTACGACCCCCAATAATCATGTCGAACAGACTTAAAAACTGGCTATGTCTTGTTATATTTCATTTTCTTTTCAAGTGAAAGCCCAGTGTCAGGATGTCAATTTTGTTGAAAAAAGACAGAATACGTTATCTATATATTGGCCATCTCGTGCTTCGAGAAGCTCCATCAATCTTCTCGAACTTATTCGACAGACATTACGATGGAGGCTTCAAAGCAGCTCTGAGTAACGAAGAAGGGAAACTGAAAAACAATAAGGATGATGGAATTATAACAACAGATCAATTACAACAACTGACCGATTTGGCAGGTAAGATGAATACAAAGGACATCACTATTATTCTTGTTAAAAAAGTACTGATTTATGTACCTAAAAACCCCATAAAACCCATAAATCATCCAACCCGATTAACAGCAAATTCAAAAAGTACAATGATGGTCAACTTGCAGTCTAAAACAATGAGAACATTTCTCAATGCTCAAGATCTCTCTTGTCTATCATCACGTTCCATCGTAATTGAAGGAATGTTGAAAAAAAATACACGCCCAAATGACAACTGTCAAATAAAAAATAATAATATAACAAAACCAAAAGGTGTTTCAATCACAGAAAATTATTGTTAACCTAGAATCGCTCCACACTATTCTTTAGACAACTAAAAGTATGATAGAAGATATGAAGAATAAAGAAAACTTTATGCAAACAATTGATAAACATTTATTTTCATCGTTATTTTTCCATTAAAAAATCTCCTCATTCTGTTTTCTGTTAACAGTTTACCTGATTTTGCTTACTACACTCTGCGTTTCTTTTGAATTCAAGACCTCACCGCTATAACCATGCAATAAAGGCAGGCGTGAAATCAAAAGAACCTAATTAAAACTCAAGTTTGAGTAAAACAAATGTTGAGGTATAATTACTAGTATTTGATAATGTAGATTCTATAGATTCTACATCTCTACTGTTTCAGCGACAACAACGACGGGAAAAGACGAAAACTTATGCAAATGTCTGGAAACTTCTCTTCTGTTGACACTAGTCCAGACTCTGACACCTATCAAGATACCGTTATGGCGGCCATCAACTTCAGACACGTCTGTCGGTGCTGATCTGTTTAGAATTGATTTTATATTGAATTATGTAATCAACAACAAGGAGGAAATCATCCCAGAAAATGATTTCTATGACATGCTGTCGGACATCACAAAGGTAGGTAACAGAATACAAAAATTGTACATTATACATGTATTCAGTAGAAAGGACCATATCTTCACAGCGCAACCAGCAACGCCACCATAATAACTTAACAAATAAACGTCATTGTAAGATAGGATCTAATCTTCAAAAACTAATAATAAACCATTAACAATCCGAGAGAAAATAAAACGTGTAAATTATCAATGAAGGCAACAGTTTCAAACGCTAAAAAATAACACCTAGAAAGAATGCAAACTGGCATCTGGCCAATGTAAAAAATAGACATATTACATAATGCAATCTGAAGAAAACTCGACATTGAAAACTGGACTTCTTATTGTTAACAATGAAAGGATATGGAGTAAAATTTCTACAACTAAGCAATGGAAAAAAGCATTTATTGTTGTTCTTCGTCTTGAAGTCACCATGTAAAACAATAAAAAAAAAACACAATGAAAAAAAATATAACTGACTGAATTCTGAGCATTTTGTTTCAAAGTGCACAACTAGTTTCAAGCGTAATTCCAAAAGAAGTGTCTAAAATCGAATTTCCGACTTTTTTTTAAAGATTAAAACTAACCAACACTATATTCTCTCTCAACTCTTCAATATCTTTTATTTTTCGTTTTTGGTTTGGAACAAGTCACTATCAGACATACATTCATGCCCACAAAACATGTCGTGGTATTGTTGCGTCTTAAACTTAAAAGCACTTTAGACCAAACAATGGCCCTACAACGTTTATCATTAAAAGATATCCAATGCACTGCATCTTTAAAATAACACCATCTTTTATGTTCATAGGCCATCGAAAGACTCGGCGGTTGTTTAGTATCTAAAGAGTATAATAAAGAGCATGGTTACCTTGACAACGATGAAATAGATTATATTGTAGATTTGATACAACGGAAGAGGACACTATCTGCCTCAGAAGATCCCATCCCTAGAGATAGAAGAGGTATACATTATTTAATGTTCACGATTGTATGTGCAATCTCCTGCAGTATCTCAGTTTTATTTCCGTAGAATATTGATTCTTAAGAGTTCTAAGCTACCTACCCAGTAATTAACATTCAATTTGACTGCATGGCCATGAATATATCCGTACTTCAGTCACTGTATAAAGAGTAGCGAAGAGAGGCAATAATTTTCGGGTTATTCGGGTTAATATACTTAACATGATGATTAAGTACAAAAGTTGTCAATATTTGGTTAGAGTAAGACCTTCTGCTACTGAAGTGATAATTGTCGAAATAGCCATCTGCCGAAACGCAAATTTACTACTAACGAATTTGACATGTTCAACACGGCGGATGTCTTATAAGAGGCAAGAGATGCTTACTCTACCGGTGCACCTAAGTCATTATCTCACCTATGGTATTTCATTGGGTCCGTGTTGTTCATCTTTGTGTGTGTGTGTCTTCATTTTTCTTTTCTGTGCCGTACTCGTGTTGTGTCTCTTTTTCTTTGTTGTTTCCGATGTTGCCATTGTCCTTGGATTATTCGTTTTGGATTGACGGTTTGGTTCTCACTTACTTTAGAGCAATGCTGTTTAGTTGCATAGTTAGTTTGTGGCCTTCCTTGAATTCTGCATAAAAAAGCTTAAAACCAATCATCTACACATGCCGAACAACAGATGATAAATACTCTTGTATTCGTGCAACACTTACTGTGTTTTACATTTATTTTGTTCATGTGAAAAAAAAAAACAATAATCTTCATGTCCTCATGTAAAGTATTAAATTGGTTACATAAAAGTATTTTGTAAGTTGTTATACCCCCGCTCCGGAGGAGGAGGGGGTATACTGTTTTACATGTGTCCGTCATTCCGTAATTCCGCAATTCCGTCCGTCACAACTTTCGTAAAGCTTTTCTCTGCAATGGTAAATGATACAAACTTGAAATTTTGTCAGAAGCTTTGTGTAATCATGTCATATTGTGGGATGCATTTTCAGACCTTTCAGGATGCTACTTCCTGTTTATCGACTTAGTCAATTTTTCATTAATCTGTGTGTCCGTCACAATTTTCGTAAAGCTTTTCTCTGCAATGGTAAATGATACAAACTTGAAATTTTGTCAGAAGCTTTGTGTAGTCATGCCATATTGTGGGATGTATTTTCAGACCTGTCAGATTGCTACTTCCTGTTTACCGATTTAGTCAATTTTTCATTAATCTGTGTGTCCGTCACAACTTTCGTAAAGCTTTTCTCTGCAATGGTAAATGATACAAACTTGAAATTTTGTCAGAAGCTTTGTGTAGTCATGCTATATTGTGGGATGCCTTTTCAGACCTGTCGGGATGCTACTTCCTGTTTACTGACTTAGTCAATTTTTCATTATTCTGTGTGTCCGTCACAACTTTCGTAAAGCTTTTCTCTGCAGTGGTAGATGATACAAACTTGAAATTTTGTCAGAAGCTTTGTATAGTTATGCCATATTGTGGGATGCATTTTCAGACCTGTCAGAATGCTACTTCCTGTTTACTGACTTAGTTTAATTTTCATCATCCAGTCCGTCCCTCACAACTTTCATAATTTTCATCATCCCGTCTGTCCCTCACAACTTTCATACAGCTTTTCTCTGCATTGGTAAATGATACAAACTTGAAATTTTGTTAGAAGCTTTGTGTAGGCATGCCATATTGTGGGACACATTTTAAGAGTTGTGGGGTACTACATTTTGTTTACCAACTTTGTCAGGTTATTCATGTTATTAGAGACTGGAAGATGAGAGCGGGGGTATTACTAGTGAGCATTTGCTCACAGATCCCTTGTTTGTCCTAGAGAATGTTGAAAATAACTGACGTAGGGTTTCATAAACTGCATATTTACGTTATATTTTAGATTCATTCGAACGAAAGTTAAAAAGGTGGAAGGATGATGATATGAATTTTGTTCCCACATTAGCCTCAGAGATTGTTCTGGAACAAGTGAGGGAACATTCCTGTGTATTTTTGTCCGGTGATGCAGCAAATGGTAAAACTGTAACAGCTCGCCACATAGCATTGATTTTAAATCAAATTGACGGTTTTGATGTAATTATTCCGAAAGATATATCAGAGGTTTGTCGATTCAGCAGATCATTACATAAACAAGTATTCATAATTGACAATTTTTGTGGACATTTGTCAGCTGATCAGAAAGAGATAGCTCATTGGGTAAGGAACCTTGACGCTATCGCAGATATTTGCCGATTTTCGAAAAGTATAAGAATTATTTTTACAACAAGTAAACGAGTTCATAGTTCCAGGCAGTTTGCAAAAGTTTTCAGTGTAATGGACAAAGTTGAATGCAAATTATTATCTCAAAACTATAGTATAACCAAACATGAGAAAAGGGTAATTGCCAGTTCTTATATAGGGGAAAACAACCTTCATAGATTGGGACAGGAAATATTGATAGATTTCTCTAGATTTTTTCTGTTCTGTCAACTCATGTCCAGCATAAACGTCAAAAATCAAGACTTCTCAAAAGATCCCGTTCTTCTCTTTAAAAATGAAATACAGAACATTTGCGATACTGACGAGTGGGCCTTTTTTATTTTTACTCTTTTAGTTGTTTTTGACAACAAAATTGACAAGCGACTATTCCATGGAAAAATAACAAAATCCCAACAGGAAGTTATTGATGATGTCTGTTCAGATTGTGGGTTGCTAAATCATCCAACCATGCTCTTTATTTCGTTTAGAATTCAAGCACTTGTAGGTGTTGTTTTGGAAGATTTGCACGGGCATATAAGAGCCAAGCATGACAAAATATTTGATGTAATTTCTGTCTTTGTGTCTCAGAATAAATTCGCACTCAGATCAATACTAAAGCATGGAAGTAGAAGGTTTATAAGTCAAAGGATGCAATTTCAATCGCTTAATGAGGAAAAAAATGAATTCACTATATTCGTGCCACAAGACATGGAAAATGTTTACTTCCAACGAATGATCAAAGATCTGGAGAGTGGCAAGTTTTGGGATGTTTTTGCTGCTAGGCAAATGTCTTACGATGGCTATCGCACTCTTTTGATTAATTTCTCAACAATGCATGACAAAATCAAAGCAGTGTTAAGAGAAAACGTCATGCCTCTTTTTGTATCGTCATTCATGGGTTACAAAGACTTTATTGTATTTTTGCTTAAGACAAACCAATTCTATACCTTCAAACCAGCAGATGAAAGTGGCATGACCGCAATACATGCCGCCTGTGTAATGGGACACAAACATGTCGTTGAAATACTTTTAAACGAGTCATCAGCAAATCTGGAAACACTTGACAAATCAACCCCCCTTTATTTAGCTTCCAAAATGGGTCATGCTCCAGTTGTCAGCATTCTCTTTACAGCAAAAGCAGATGTCAATCGTACGATTAAAGATGGAACATCTGCTCTAATAGCAGCATCCAGAAGTGGTCACATTGCCGTGGTAGAACTGTTGCTGAACAACAAATCCGATGTCAATGAAAGTAACCAAAATGGAACAACAGCACTTCATGCTGCATCGTTTATGGGTCATACTGATGTTGTAACGCTGTTGCTTTATCATAAAGCTGATGTAAATTGCAAAACTATATCGGGAAAGACACCTTTATACATGGCATGTGAATACGGACGCGCATCAGTAGTTGATGTCTTATTGAAATCACTCGACAATGAATTTTCCAGTCAAGGCGTAGGGCTTTCCTTGCTTTACGTTGCTAGTGAGAACGGTCATATAGGTGTAGTAGAAATTCTTGCAAATTCCAACGTAGAAATAAATCAAACCAACCAAGAGGGAATCACGCCGTTATACATAGCTAGTCAAGAAGGACACTCATCAGTTGTCGAAAGTTTATTGAAATATAATGCTGATTCTAATTTTCCAAATGATGGAGGTTATGTACCTTTGTACATTGCTAGCCTTCAAGGTCATATTCCTGTGGTAGAATTGCTTCTTGGAGAAAGTACAGATGTCAATGAGACTTTTCGTGAAGGAGCATCTGCTCTGTATATAGCGTGTAGGGAAGGAAATTCATCTTTAGTTAGAATTCTTCTTGAAAGGAATGCTGATGTAAATAAAAATGACGACACTGGTTCATTCCCTCTATATGTTGCATGTAAGGGTGGACACAAAGAAGTAGTAGAACTATTGCTTAGCCGAAATGCAAACATAAACCAGCTCACAATAGATGGCTTATCTTCTCTCTATATCTCTTGCAAGAAAGATCACAATGAAATTATCGATTTGCTAATAAGTAACGGAGCAGATATAAATATAAAAACCACTACTGGTACTACCTCTCTGCACGTTGCTTGTAAATACGGTTATACCGAAATTGTCACCAAACTGATTAAAAATGGAGCAAAGATAAACGAGAACAAATCTGATGGAGACACGCCGTTGCTTACAGCAGTAAGACATACACAGTTTGTCATTATAGAACTATTATTAGTCTATAAGGCCGATGTCAACAAGGCTTCAAACAAGGGCGAAACTCCTCTTTATATTGCCAGTAAAATTGGAAATTACGAAATTGTAAAAGTACTACTTCACTACAACTCTAGTGTAAACCAAAGTACAAATAAAGGCCTTACTCCATTATTTATTGCTTCTGAAATGGGACATTTGTCTGTTGTTGAACTCCTTTTAGGTCATCATGCTCTACCAAATAAAAGTCCTCCCGACGGTTATACACCTTTGTGTATTAGCTGTTCTAAAGGGCACCAGGAGATAGCAGATGTTTTAATGAAACATGGTGCTGATGTGAATCAGAATACGGTGGATGGATTATCACCTCTTTATATTGCTCTGCAGAATGGGAACATGCAGATAGTGGAAATGTTGCAAAACATGCATGCAAATTTCGAGACAAAGTCAGATATGGTGATTCCCCCCTTTCACATTGCCTGTCAGAGAGGCGACATTAAAGTAGCTGAATTGCTATTAAGACATAATGCCGATATCAATCAGACATCTAAGGATGGTGACACTGCTTTACATGTAGCTTCTAGGAACAATAATATAAAATTTGTAAAATTTCTGCTAGAACATAATGCTGACACTGATGCAGCCAACAAACAAGGAGAAACTCCACTGTATATTGCGACTGAAAACAACAACCAACATATCGTTGAATTACTCCTGAATAACGAGGCGAATGTTGATAAGCCCACAAATCAGGAAATGTCACCTTTGCATAGTGCATGTCACAATAAGAATTTTGAGATAGCAAAACTTTTGTTACAGCATAAAGCAAATGCTAACCATTTGAATGAAAACAAAATAAGCCCCATACAAATAGCTTGCCAGAATGACGATTTGAAGATAGTAGAATTGCTACTCAATCAAAATGCAGTCATCAGTTTCGAGAACAAATGGCAATTTTCACCACTACTTATGGCATGTAAAAGTCAAAATACAAAGCTAGTTGAATTATTGCTGGAAAACGAAGCAGATCCTAACGAAGTTGGTGATGACGGTAAGACTCCACTATACCTCGTCTGCGAGGCGGGTAGTACAAGCTTAGCAAAGTTATTACTTAAACACAAAGCAAATCCAAACTTTAGATATGAGGGAGGTTTTACCCCATTAATGATTGCATTTAATTGTGGTGATAAAGAACTGATAGAAGAACTTCTTCAGTATAATGCAGACGTTGAAGACGTCACCCCCGCTGGTCATACCATGCTGCAAATGGCATGTGAGCGAGGACATGACCAGATAGCTGAGTTACTGTTAAAATACGGAGCAGATGTTGATAGAGAATCTCCTGGACAATTTACTCCCCTCTTCATAGCATGCAAAATCAGAAACGTCAAGATAGTCGAAATGCTGTTGACAGCAAAAGCCGACGTCAACAAACAAAGTGCCGATGAGTTTACGCCATTACATATAGCATGTATAAAAGGATATCAGGAATTAGTAGAACTATTACTCAATTTTAAAGCAGATGTAAATTTAAGCACTAAAGAAAGGTGTACGCCTCTTTATATAGCATGCCAAGAGGGTTTTCAGGAAATATCTGAAATGCTAATACGGTATAATTCTGACATCAATAAATGTACTGATACAAATGTTACACCACTGTACGTAGCGTGTGAGAAGGGGCACACTTCTGTAGTGAAGCTTTTGTTGCAGAACAAAGCCGACAGCAATTTATGCAGGCAAGGTGGTTTTTCCCCTCTATATATAGTTTGCGAACACGGGAAAATTGAAATTGCAAAACTGTTACTTGAACACGGTGCAAAAATCAATCAAAAGCAAGACGATGGAGCTACACCACTTCATATAGCGTGTCTAAAGAAGCAATATGGAATCGTAAGACTTTTGAATGATAATGGAGCCGATCCCGCAATGTCCACTAAAATGGGTTCATCTTCAATGTCTTATGCTTGTGAAGAAGAAAATACGGAACTCATTGAGCTTTTTCTGAAAAATAACGTCAATCCAAATATCAGACTACAAAACGGCATGACACCCCTGACACTTGCATGTTCATTAAATAATGCAGAGATTATCATACTTTTACTTAACTTTAATGCCGATGTTGGACGAAAAACTGAAGATGGCCTTACGCCGCTGTATATAGCATGCGACCATGGTAACATTGAAATTGTTAACTTACTTTTAGAATACAATGCTGACCCTAATCAACGCACAGACGAGGGATTCTTTCCGCTTTATCTTGTAGCTCAAAAGGGAAATTTGGACATCTCAGAACTGCTACTCAAAGGTGATGCAGATACTAATATAACAACAAAGTTGGGGTCTACAGCAATACACGTTGCATGCTTAATGAATCATCTATCCATTGCAGCTTTACTTATTGAATATGGAGCAGATTTAAATATTGTTACTACTGAAGGAGGGGCACCTTTGTATCTTGCCTGTCAAGAAAACCACATACCAATTGTAAACTTGCTTATCCAACATGGCGCAGCCGTCAATCAATCTTCGGATAGTGGAGCATCGCCACTTTACAAAGCATGTGAAAAAGGGCACCAACAAATAGTAAACATTCTACTAAAGAATAATGCAGATGTTGACCAGTGTAGAAATGATGGATTTTCACCTCTGTACACTGCTTGTGAAATGGGCCATACTTCTATCGTGAATTCCCTTCTTAAGCACAAAGCAAAAGTTAATCAAGCTCCCGTCGGTGGATTTTCGCCACTTCATATTTCTTGCAAGGAGAATCATGTATTAATCACTGAAAAGTTGATTAACAATTATGCTTTCATTAACGCAGTTGATGATAATGGTTTATCTCCACTTTATGTTGCTTGCTCAAATGGACATATTCCGGTTGTAAAATTTTTACTTGGTCGTAATGTGGACATCAATCAAAAAACCAAAGAAGGAAAAACACCTCTACATATTGCCTCAGAAAAAGGGTTTATTGAGGTGACAATGTTGTTGCTTAAACGCCATGCAAACGTAAACTCGCTAGATGACAATGGATCCTCTTCAATTTTTCTTGCGTCCAAGAATGGCCATGTCGACCTTGTCAAACTGCTTATTAAACGTAATGCTAATATCAATCAATTAAATAAAATTCGTTCAAGTCCACTTTTTGTTGCTTGTGCAAATGGTCACAACAAAGTGGTCGATGTACTGCTACAAAATAATGCTGACGTAGATGCAGCAAAAACCAACGGACATACTGCTCAATCCATCGCACGTCTAAATGGACACGACAATATTGCCGATAGACTAGCTGCTATTAACCGCAAGTCACCAGCTAATAAATTAAAAACTGGATTCAATAGTTTCAACCATACAAACAAAACTTTCGATCAGATAGAAATTCCAAAATTAAATACAATTTATTCGATTGATGAAACGGATGAATCGTCTTTCATCTTAAATGCAAATGAACAAATGGACACCTACAGCACGAGCAGCGATCCAAAGGATACACCAACCACGACCCCAGAGCTAAACGAGGAACTACAAACCCATATCGAACGCACCGGAAGTTTTGAAATTACGACAACCGAGTGCAGCAAGGAAACAAACCGTCTCCCTGAATTAATCGATACAAGTCGAAATGAACTTACAAATAGGTTAAAATCAAGAGGTTCTGAGAGAACGGAAGAGCAACTGACAACTCCAGTTACCCATAATATTCATGCTTCAAACAACTTAGCTGACAATGAGGAACTAAGGAGCAGTTCAACCTGTGTATTACTGTAAAAATAAACACTGAAATGTCTAATATTGAAAAAAAAAATAGCTTTGAACAGTGAAAATGAGATTAAACGTAGGCTGATGAGGACTTAATTTCCGAAATGGCCATACAGCTCATTTAAATTATTGCAGTTGGGGTTAACATATGTGTTATGGTCTCATGTGCATTTACCCCATATCCTTTCGTAAAATATTAAGTTGAAATATATTTCCAAATGAAAACCGAAGCAACAACCAAAAATCATAATACATGGCAATATAAGGATCACACACAGAGAGACATCATAATACATCAGCAAACGTATACCGAAGCAAGAATCAATACAAAATCACGGCAATTCATAATCTAAAACAAAAAGTATTACAAAGACAAAACAAAAATGAACAAGAACGCCACATTACTAAAACACTAGTAGAGTGAACCCCTACAAAAACTGAGGTATCAGCAGGTGCTACGGAAGAGTATGCATGATCTGCTCCACGTGTGGCACCTGTCACACTGCCTGTGTTAAAAGTACGGTTTTGTCACGGCGGTGTTAGTCATAATAGTAAACTCTGGATCTACCGAAATATATCTATTCTCATTTGTGAAATAGAAACATCGTAACGGTCTGTTAAAACGTGGTGACGTAAAACTTGTCTGTAGTGACAATTGACATGACGAAGACAAAACAAAAACAACATATCACAAAAACACAAAAAAATCACTAACGGCGTGAATCCCCCAAAACAGGACAACGGCAGTAGAATAGAAGGAAAAAAGCACAAGATTACATAAATCAGAGTCCAGGGACAGGGCAAAAACGAGAACGCCAGAAGACAGTTCTAATACTAAAGACGCAACACACCGACAAAACACTCGAACCACAGATACAGCACTTGAAACAAAAGCACTAACAGTGTGAACTCTAAGAAAAAAAAAACAAACAAAAAACAGTGGCAACAGGCGCTCCGTAAGGGGAAGCTTGTCCTGCCCTACTTACAGCACCCGTCACACAGTCAGTGAGGCATTTATGATTTTGAAAGATCTTTTTGGTGGATGATCGGTTAATGTCATTTTCTAAACCGTAAACAAAACCAATTAAAAATCAATGGTATGTTACTTCTCTAACTCTAAAACATTACCAAAAAAGGTAAAAATTTATTAATCTATCGTTAGTCTGCTTCGTATATTCAGACAATAACAACCCCAATAAAAACTGAGGGTGATTTCAGGTATTCTGGAAGGGTAAGCTCGTCATGCTCTGTATACAGCACCCGTCACACTGTCAGTGGGTCAATGCAGGGTACAGTCGCAATCGGTAATGTCAAATCAGGGAAGACGTGAATCTAGCTGAAAATGTCTGTTGTCATTTGTTAAACTTATCTATGAATACGTGGTGACAGCCATATAATTTCTGAGAAAGGCTGAACATATCCCCGACTTAGCAGTTGCTGTGTCGTCAGGTATTCCGGAGGACCCGTCATGCGGTAAGTGATTTCAAATTCAAGTCATAACTTGGGATCTATTGAAAGATGCCCATCTTCAGTTGTGATATAGATTAAATGTTTCCAAATACAGCGATATGATCAAGTTTTGGTCAGTGTAAATTCAATGATGTATAAGTTTATAATACCAATCCTTATTGCGACGTTCGGTTACATTAGTAAACGTCATGAACAACAAAGACGTTATTTCTCGGTAAATACTTCTTGTCCATGAATACACTCCTAGGTACTATTATAGTACTTAATTTTGCTGGGCGAAATAAAAATGATAAAAAGATAAAAAAAGTAAATGAATAAAAAATAAAACGACAAATATAAGAAACATCAATAAATGGAACAAAATAAAGAAAGTAACTATGATTGATTTTTCCACAATGACAACTTGCCAGCCTTGTTGACAAAATGGTAATTTTATAATCCCAGCTTGAAAATTGGGGCATTTAGCGATAGAATTATCCATCCGTCCGTTACACCTGAGAAAACCCATCTCTTATCCGCTACTCCTTTTATCAGCAAGTGGTCTATGTCCTCTATAAACATCTTGAACAGAGAGTTGATTACATCAGCTCTCTGCAACCCCTGAAATATTCTTGTTAGTCCACAACNCCCCCCCCCCCCAAACAAAAATATTTTGTACAGATATTTTGTACAGTAGTCTCCTGGACAAAATGAAAAAAATGGGTTGAGAAAGAGTATTCCAGTTGTCTACTATTCTTAATGATAAGCTGTGTTTTTGGATGTTAGTTCTACAGTGCTTCTTAAATACAAACGCGTAAAAAACGCTAGTTTTATATATACACATTTACACATATTGAAAGACAGAGATGCCATTGAATGCTATCGGCGATAAAAGAAAAGAAGACTGAAAGCAGACAAACTTGCAAACCTACAAAATATCAAGGTTGATACGTTTAAAGAACATATGTTTTTGTAGTAATAAAGCAAAACATCTAAGTTCAGTAAGTATAACATTAAGCCTTCCATGGCCGAAACCGTTATAAACTGGAAGTTCTTTTTTATTATCACCGATTTTTCGCAACTCATTTTTAAATATCGAAATAAAATCTTTATTTCTCACTGATATATCTTCGTTATTTCCATTGCCAATAGTTAGCAGAATAAAAGAACTGTATGGGCTTTCAACAGTCTCTCACCATTTCCCCGAGTATGAACAGTCATAGTCCGAATTGTTGGGTATATCAAAGAAGTACCACGGTTCCTAAGAAAAGGGCTTAATATCGCCCTTCTTCCAATATAAACTTGCAAGCTTGTTTTGATATTACTAATCGGATACGCAGTTAGCAATTTCTATATACAATGCTGCAATTGAGGAAGTGAAAGTAAACATGCTCTTAATATGTTCAAAGATACAATCCTTACAAAGGTCACCAATAAAATAATTTTTATAAAGATAATTAAAATGAGTAACCTTCTAAGCTGTCTTTAAACAAGATTCGGACAAAACTGAGAGATCTACGTGAAAAATATGTATTAGTACTTGTTGAGAAAGCTTCAAACAACGTTGATATCATGTGAAAGAAATGCTATATCGATGTCCAACAAAACAAATTGACCTAGGGCCTGTTCACACTACAAAAGTTAATCTGTATGAACTCGGGTAAAAGCGGCTTAATTCACATTATATCCACACTGGAAAAGTTAACCCGGATTAACTTAATCCACAACGTTACGTGTATTTCAACTAAAAGCTGGATTAATTCGTATTAACTCGAGTGTGAACAAGCCCTCTCCTACTTATTAGATAAGATAAGATAAGATACATTTATTCCAATAAAGGTCCCTCAAGAGGCAAAATGCTATCCCTAAGCTTTGCTTCCATGACATTTTGTCACAAAAAAGACAAAACCAAATATAACGTTCATAATTCAGACACAACAATACAACAAAATTAATGTTGCAACAAGTTAATATATATAATTTTTTTTTATATATGCATGCCTGTAACCCAGACGAGGGAGGTGGTATAAACACATTATCAGATTTTTTTTAATATTTGTAAGTACATACGCACGCATCATAAATAACAACAATATCAATATCAACAAATGTAAATCTACAACAATAATATCAATATCAACAAGTTGTAACCAAGGGACGGTGCTCAAGGATATGGGTGTTGCTTCATAAGAGCAACCACATTCCTCCTCGTGTCTGATGTAGATAGACCACTAGTTAAAAACAAAGAAAAAAAAACAAAAAACAAAAAAAAAAACAATGTATTGTAAATCTACAATAGACACCAAGGGACGATGCTCTAGGATATGTAATATCTACATTCCTCGTGTCTAATTTAAAAGTACAACTACAAAAAGTGTATACAAAGTGAAATTAGTCGCCGGTCTACAAGAGACACCAAGGGTCGGTGCTCAAGGATGTGTGGCATGCTGCTTCGGCCGCCTACTCGCAATACTCCTCGTGTCTAATGTAGACAAGCAACACACTTGTTCAGTTATGATATGAGCAACAAATACGGCACGTATGTGAATAAAATTGTTCACTTTGCTAGTATTATTTGCAATTTTTTAATGTGAACTCACTTAAACGTTCTTTAAACGATAACTTATTAATTGTGACACAAAAAAGTTCACCAAATGTCTCATTTTGGGCTCTCTTGCCAATTTCACTTTGTCTAAAAGGCAGAAAATTCTGACCAAGGTCTCGGAGTCCTTGAAAGATCCCCTTTTAAAGTCTCTTTTAACTGACAAAATTGTTAGTCTACCTTTGGAGAAGGTTCAGGAGGAGATTAGCAAGCTCCTCAGCCTGTAAGTGTCAATGTCAGAGTTATTGATGGGAAACGCACTGTTTCTGTTACTCAGGCTTCTCAGTCTTCGTTTGTACCTTCTCAGAAGAAATAGATAAATCGTCGTAAGCCTACTTCTTCTACTGCTTCTAAACCACCCCAAAAGTCTCCCAGGGGTGGTAAGAAGTCTGGTTCTCGTCCCTAGGTACTTGCCCCCTCATTTGATATTGACACCTCCCGTGGAAGAGGAATTTTCTGTTCCTCGTCCAAATAATCCAGGAGGAGGGAGATATTCCACTTTCTAGATCAGTGGGAGAAGATCACCAAAGATCATTGGGTTTCGTCATTACTTCGAAGGGGTCTAGGTCTTCATTTCAGTGCTTTAACCCCCCCTTTTTTTTAATCAGCTACTCCGGTTCCCTTTTCAGTTCCGGTGGATCCACAGAAGGTTCTTCTTCTCTCAGAGGAGGTATTTACTCTTTTGCAGAAAGCAGCAATAGAGGAAGTGCCTCAGTATGGTCTAATTCCAGGTTTTTACTCCCGAATTTTCTTGCCGAGTCGCCAAGAAAAATGGAGGGTTGAGACCTGTCATAGACCTTTCCATCCTCAACACTTATTTGATTGTTCACCAATATCTATTTTTTGAAAATTTTGTTAAAACCTAAGGAGTATCTCCCTCTTGCGTAGCTCTGTCCTTAGCTAATTTTGACTTTCCTATTTAGACCCCATTGATAATTTCTTCTCTATCAGCTTTACACATATTTCGGTTCATGGATTTCCAAATGTTTTGATTTGATCTGCACTGATGAGACATAAGTTGTCGAAATGCGCATATATAGAACCTAAATTAACAGTAATCTCGGTATTTTGTTATACCACTACATTTGGTGTTCTCTCCAGCTCGGGGCGTTCTTCTGAAAAAAAGGAAAGCAGAGACATCATGAATATCAATGAATAAAAATGTGAATGTGTTATACTGGTAAAAATTTGTAAGCATTGTATGAAAAAGTGATTTATTCAAAGATTCAGGATACTGTGATTTGTTGTTGCCGATGATATGTTGAGATATATTGACCATATTTGTTGAAAACCTGTATTCTGTATTAAAGCACGGTAAGCGATACGTTACTGAGCTAAATGACTGTGATTTCAGTTGACCAAAATGTTCGAAACGTGCAAAATCGACATTTTTGAAAAAAAATTTAAAGTCTGCAAACTGAAGAACAACAATAAAAGATTTGCCCCATTGCTTGGTTCTAAATGCATTTATTTGTAGAGACTTTGTTTGTGTAAGTCTGTAAACAAGGAGATATACGACAGACCTAGAACTGGTAAGCAAATGTGTAGTTGCTGAGAAAAGAGCTATGAATATTTATCCATTGAAAGTATTTGTTGAAAATATTCCGATTCGTTAAACGTTGAATACGAGGGTTGTACGTAAAGTTTGTGGACAATTTGAATAAAAATTGCTAATTAACGAGAATGTATATGAAACTAACATTTTCAGCTACAGGGTGTTTTACTGCATAGGTATACAAAATATCATCGCAATCAAAACATGCGTAATTATTATTAAGTCAATACAAAACAAACTAATATTATACACACGGAGCACAAACTCGTAAAATGTTGACGTTGTCTGGTGTCCTATTTTTGCCGTTAACATTGATTGAGGAATATACAATCCAACAAATTCGAAATTTCTGCAGTTTCCAGGTTTTAAAATATTTATGAATTTTGATGTTATTTCTTGTGTGTATATTTTTCTAATTAAAAAACCACATGTCAACTTCAATGACTGATAGTAGGTAATCATAGTCAATAACGCCCCGAACTTGCAGTTTATGGAAAATTGCCTGTTTCACATATTTCATCTAGCCTTAAAAACTTGTCCTTGTGCCCAAAATATTTTGTACCACTTGGTTATTAATGAAAACACACGCAACCATGCTTTTTTACAACTATTTCGTGAATTTGTTGGTGTCTGAGGATGTTTCCAGATGTCTGAGCAAAACTAGACTCGTATCACTACTCCGCGTTTTAAAAACGTCAAGTTGTCTAGAATTGTCGATTCTGTCTTAAATATTTAAATCTCAGTTAATTTGCCATTTCTAATCTTTTGGAATTGGTTTTTTTTTTACAATTTTGATGTTAAATATAATCAGAGACATATAGATACATATATCTATATGTCTCTGATATAATATAGAAACATGGCATTGACAATTCACTGAATTTTACAGAATACCCACAAACCAATAAATATAAGATATTACTTTTGACATGTAATATTCATGGTGCTCCGGGTCACTATTCCGGGGCTTTTTAATTAAGTCAAATTTGCTATTTTTGAATGTAAGATTGCACCGACTTTCACATATCTAAACTCATATGAGGTTAAGGTTTACGAATATGCAAAATATAAATATATAAAACGTTGTTTTTATTTTCATTTATCCTTGTGCACGAACTTTACGGACAACCCTCGTAGACCTGAAAATGTTTAGCGCAATAAGGAAACCCATATCAAACCCCATACTTGCTGGGCCGTGGGACCCCAGCAAGTCGAAAAAAGGCCGTCAGACGGCAGAGGAATTTCGGACTACAAAATTGCTAGCGTGAATCGTGAAAGGGCTTAATTCATCGTTATCCGTCAAAATAGTACCCCATTCACACCCTCATTTAATAACGGACTGGAGACTGCTAGAAGGATGTTGCAGTAGAGGACAGCTGTTGGATTTTCCGATTTCAATACCTGTAAAAAGTGTAAACCATCACTGTCTGACTGTTGTCATTCGGAAATATGCATTCCTTACCTTTACAGCTCACCTTAACATACTGTACGTATCTATAATCTTTTATAATATATATATAGAGAGCTTCATGATGTAATGACTATTATCACTACAAAATCTGAACTTGAATCAATCACTCATTAAGGGGGTTCGCTACTCCATTTAAAAATAAATAGGATTTCAAATAAACATTATTTTTTGTTGGAATGTTAAAGAAGAAGGTTGATGATCTCGTTTTTGAGATATAAGTGATTGAAAATTTGGCGGGAAACTGAACTCCTCTGAATGTACATAGGATTAACATAAGCAAGGTTTAACCACGAATTTATGAATGTGATAGAATAAATAGAATTCACTGATGAAATTTGCACAGAATGCTCACAAAGATGTCTAAAATGAAACTATGGAAAAAAGAAGGGGATCAATGGGCAAGAAATTATTATGCTTTTAAATGGATAAAACCCGAGGATTCCGAAAATCTGACAGAAATCCCAAAACATGAGGAGCGAACCTTTACGAAAAATAACGTGTGTGGTCCGCAACCAGGAAATATTTTAGAATCAATTGAGTAACCTCCCTTGCCATAGATCAACTTTCCTGGAAAAATGCTGTCTAAAGAAGATATTCTCTCTGAATTTAAAGGAAAGGTGAGGTGTACAGTAACTTTTATGTCTACAAAATATTTCCCTACCTTTGAAAGAATTCTGACAACAGACACTTTTCCTAATCAGGGAATGGTAGCAGGACGTTTCGACCAAGTGCAACCTTGGCTAGGACTTGGTCCTTTCGATTGATTGATTAGTTAGAGTTTAACGTCCAATGAGCAATATCTCAGCTATATCAGGACGAGAACAAGTTAATCAATTCAAAACAAATTGTAAGTAAAAGAAGAAAGAAATAAAGGTGGAAGGGACAACCGGGGCAACGACTTTTGATTGCCACTGGAAAAGGGGAGACATGGGTAGGGGCAGGAAATTTAGCCTTCTATACGACACCCAGTGCGTCTGCTCTCTTTAGAGAAATATAGAAGGGGTCTTTATACTGCATGGAGCGTGGCGTTTCTCCACACAGTTTGGCTACAATGGTTCGCGGTCAGGCTTTCCGTATTATGACCTGACTACCCCGCAAAGACAGGGCATTCCCCTATCCACCACCTGGGGACACGCCCGGCAGCTCTGTAGCCAAAGCCCCTGAAAACCTATTCAGGTGCCGGGCTTGGTCCTTTCAACATTGGATGTTTCGGCCATCGTATGCTAATGCTACATGATACACCTCACATGCGTGTGTCTTACTTATGTACAGAGGGTGGCCAAAAGTATTCATAACTTGTAATTTTTCCCTATGTATTTCATATAAAACTACATTTTTTCAAAAATTAATTGTGAAGTAAAATCTGAACCGATTTCAATAAAAATTTCACTGATAAACTCAGAATCTTGTGAAGTTTACTTGTTTATTTCAGTGTAATTTTCTGAACTGAAGTTTCAAGGAATCAATGATTAAAAGAGGAATTGAAATTTTGACGTCACATTTTTACTTGCTTAAATAGGGAATTATGGCCCTGAATTTTACACTTCATGTTTAAATAAATTATTCTTTAAAACTGCGTGTCAGAAAATTATGTCCAAATAATCAAGTAAACTTCAGAAGATTCTGAGTATATCAGTGAAATTTTCATTGTAATCGGATAAGAATTGACTTCACAATAATTTTTTGAAAAAACGTGATTTTACATGAAATATATAAGTAAAAAAATGTAAGTGACAAGTACTTTTGGCCACCCTCTATAGTTTTGCAGTTTGCATTTTGGTGTTATTTCAATTGGATAATATAATCAATTTTTTTGGATCCTTGAAAATGTTAACATGCTACCCTATGGGAAAAGTTTAAAAAAAATAACTATAGTCTTGGGCCTGCTAGATACGTCATTGCCAAGTAAAACTTCAATCCACCAAAAATCATCAAAATAAATGAGTACACATTATATTTATTTGAGTAAAATACATGACAGCCAGTTTTTGTCCGAAATAAATATATAATGTGTTACTGTCGATGTGCTATAACCGAACATTCTCTAGTATAATTGGGCCTCTCATCAGTATCTTTTCATAGTTAATCAGAGCCAAACTAACGTTGAAATCAATTCATCAAAAGTAATTGGCTATTTTTTTTTATACCATACAGATTTGTAACACTTTCAAGCACCTACTCATGACAGGGCCGTTCAAGTCCGAAATTACACATGGCCGAAATTTCATATGGCCGAAGTGTTTTAGGGCCGAAACGTCTCGAAATCTCCGGGAATCGTGGGCACTTGTACCCTTTTGGGATTCGAGGCCAGAGATGTCTTTTGATATTGCCTGCCTCTGAGGCAATATCAAAAAACATCTCTGGCTTCGAATCCCAAAAGGGATTAAGGCACTTGTTTATCAGGTTGTGAACAGGCCAATAACCCAAAATATTGTGATAATATATGCAAGATTTGACACTAACTTCATGAACCTAGTAGACAAGAAGGATAAAGTGAATAATAACTGGTATTGTCCACACACAGGAGTCGGAAATAATTTTATAAATATTTCATTTTAAGTTGCAATACATGTATGAAGCCCCACACGTTGAAGTTTCACAAACACAGACCAGTCAAGTGTCACACGTTCCACGTGAGACCACCAGGAAGCAAATTTGAGGTTAATTCCTTTTTCCCTTGATCTTTGACAATTTTGGCAAATCTCACTCGAGGCGATTTTCAAAACTTTACAGGTCTGCAAACAGTTGGAAATTTTATCAATATTTCATTTCAACTTCATTCAATGTGTGGGGCTTCGTATTTCAACTTGAAATGAAATATTGATAAAATTTCTGACTCTTGTGGTCCACAATACAACACTGGTAGTGGTACAACTAGTAGCACAATACTACATGTAGAAGTTTTCCAGTTCTGTCCCCTGTCGTTCTGTACCCAGTATATCCAGCCTCAAGTAGATCCTGCCCAAGTTTGAAAGTAATTCTGGCCTCATGTATTAAATGATGATTTAAACCAGCAAGTTGTAAGGCCACATCAAATTAATTAATAGATTCTCATCCCCACCCACCCCATTTTTTCTAAGGCCAAAATTAAAATAATGTTTGTTTCCCCTTACCCTACCAACCCTTAAAAAATGGGCCTACTCTAATAATTTTATTGACTTTTGAGAGAGAATTTTTTTTTTTACTCAAATTTGGATGGACAACAGTTAATTTTAACCGCTTTTTAGTAAAAATTAAAAAAAAAAATTCTTCCTACCTACCTACTCAATATTATTAGGTAAGGTCGGGTATGGGGAAACAAAATTTTTTTTAATTGTGGCCTAAGATCAATTTTTTTTTATTTTCAATTATTCCAAAATTTTCTTTAAATTCCTATCAATTTTAGTGAAAATCAGTAAAAAATACTAAATAATACCCTCCCACCCGCCTCATATTTTTTGTTACAGGTGGATGAGAATCTACAAATTAACTTGATAGGGCCTCATGGCTCTGCTTGTACAGTAAACAGTTATGTAAATCAAAATATTTTACAATGGGGGTGGCACATTTGAAATTTCATTTTCAGAAATCTTGGTCTGATCTTAATGTCTGTTCATAAGGCCACACCAATTTGATTAATTGTTAGACAGAATCCCCGCTCCTATTTTCGCCGATTTCTTTGTTTTTCTTGATCGTGTAAAATCAAATTTCCGGATTTTGTTCATGTCTGTCACCCTCAATTATTGGTATTTAGTACAAGATGTATCATTTCCGGTATCAGTTTCCCATACAATTTGCGTTTCATATCATTTCAGGCATCCGTGCTAGACCTATATAGGTAGCCAAGGACATTAAATGCCTACAAGTTAGTTAGTTATCGTTTCAATCGCTGCAAATAAGAAACGATACTGAAAACTCTCATCTTACGTACGCAGAAGAAACATAGCATATTTTCGTTGTCGAATGTCCGTTAACGTTTGAGTTTTACATGTCAACCATGTCTTGATGTGAGACGACGACAAATTGTTTGTGAAGGTGAATATTTTCTGTAAAATTCAAATCAAAAAGTAGTCTTAATTCACTAAGCTGTTTTCAGTCATGGATCTTCCAAAACACATGTCATTAGAGACATGAAGCAATCAGCCATGCACCACTGGTAATCAAACATTCAGTGCCTTGGCTAGCTATGGAATGGTATATTTTTAATTCCAGTAGGAGAAACATTGTAATTAAAAAAAATACTTGCACTGACTGTAATACAAATATCACTTGAGACCAAATATCATTGGGTTGATTTAACAGCATAAGCTGGGAAGAGGCTATTTTTGATTTTAGTAAAGAAAAGTATAGCAATCTAGTCAAAGTCACACATACCAAAACTTTCCAGGTCTTCAGTAATAAGATCTTACACCACCCTATCAGGGCCTGATATATACATAAAGATAGCATATGTCTCTTTTTAAATACTATGTTTGTAATTATTTCATTCAACTAATTCTTAAACTAAAAATATAAAATGTCAGCAATAATCCAAAACTACAATTGAAGCAGTGTCATTTAGCTAAATCTGTGATCATTAGACAAAGAATAGCAGGCTATGCTATTATTGGGTATCTTTAAATAAAAAAAAAAATTTCATAAGATGAGTGCATATAGAAATTTTCAGAAAATAAAAAAATAAAAATTTTGCTCACCGCCCCACAATTTTTGATGAACAAATCCGTAGAACAAGAATTTTGTTTTGTGTGGCCTAAGAAAATTCATAATCAAAACAAATTTGTCTTTATCATTAAGGTAATGACTCATAGTTTAAAAATATAAATGAGTTATCTCCCCTGTTGTAGTACATTCTAGATAAAAATATATAAGAAGGGCAAACAGTTTGAGCATTGAGTATGGTCCTCTAATTCAAACAAAAAGTGTAATTGTCGAATAATATAGCTGTAAATTTCACACACCTCTTGGCTTAGAATACTCAAACATGTCATAATTTATATAGATTAATAGAGGGATTTTTTTCTGTCAATATTCCGCCCCTTCACCTGTAATACATTCTATGTAATTTATTTCTGGGATATATATGCAATGAGTAAATAAGGAAACCTGGTTATATTTCTTACAAATGTTTAAAACTACACTTGAAAATCAACAACAAAAGAAATTTCATTTTACTGAAGTGCCACCAGATTTTTTAATTTTACATTGAACTGCAATTTTCTTTAACATGTTGAAGATAAAATTGTACTCTTTTAAAAAGCACAATTATCACCTCAATGACCAAAACGCAGAGAAAAACAACTCTAATTTTTATGCTCCCGGATCTTTAGATCCGCAACTTTAACCTGGCTCATAACTTTTAAATCAGATGTGATAGGGCCTTCATATTTTGTATGCGTATTAATCATGTAAAGCTGAACACTATTATGCAAATTTTGCTAAGGTCAGGTCAAGGTCACAGAGGTCAAAAGGTCAAAATCTGGATTTTGATATAGCTCCTTAATTAGAATCACTAGAGGCTTGAAATTTTATGTGAATAGGTCTAATAAAGCTTAATACAAATCCACCAAAAAAATTTGGGTCAGGTCAAAGGTCAAAATCACTGAATGCAAATTTGAAAACTTTAACAAAAACTTTAACATTGCCTATATCTTTTCAACCAGATGTGATAGGACCGACATATTTGGTATGTGTATAGATCATATAAAGCTGAACACTATTATGCAAATTTCGCTCAGGTCAGGGCAAAGGTCAAGGTCACAGAGGTCAAAAGGTCAAAATTTTGCTATAGCTCGTGATTTACAATTGCTAGAGGCTTGATATTTCATATGTGAATAGATCTATTAAAGCTTAAAACAAATCCACCAAAAAATTTGGGTCAGGTGAAAGTCAAGGTCACTGGGTGCAAAGTTGAAAATGTTAACAAAAACTTTTAACATTGCCTACATCTTTTCAACCAGATGTGATAGGACCTTCATATTTGGTATGTGTGTTGATCATGCATTATGCAAATTTCTCTCAGGTCAGGTCAAAGGTCAAGGTCACAGAGGTCAAAAGGTCAAAATCTAGATTTTGCTAAAGCTCATTATTTACAATTGCTAGAGGTTTGATATCCCATTTGTGAATAGATCTAATGAAGCTTAGTACAAATCCATCAAAAAATTTCATTCAGGTCAAAGGTCAAGGTCACTAAGTGGAAATTATTAAAAATTTAACATTGCCTATATCTTTCCAACCAGATGTGATAGGACTTTCATATTTGCCTGTATATTTGTTATATGAAGCTGAACAGTATTATTCGAATTTCACTTAGGTCACACGGTCAAGGTCACTGAGGTCAAAGGTCAAAATCTAGATTTTGCTGTAGCTCATTAATTATAATTGCTAGAGGCTTCATATTCTATTTGTGAATAGATCTAATGGAGCTTAGTAAAAATCCAAAAAAATTTGGTGAGGTCGAAGGTCAAAGTCACTGAGTGAAAATTTTTAAACTTTAACATTGCCTATATCTTTTCTACCAGATGTGATTTTAGCTTTAATTTTGAATGGTAGACATGGTTGCTACTGGGGGCATAGTGTTTCACAAACACATCTTGTTGAATTAGCAACCTATGTTTGTGGGTAAAACTTCTGTATAATCCGCACTATTTAGCAAACACCAGCAACCAAACAATAAACTTTCTGTTGTCAATTTATGTCAACTTGTGGAACTAAAATGATAGAACAACATATAGTTATGACACACCTGAGATAATATAATGAGACCTTCAAATAACAGATGAACTACAGTATGCCAAAAATCAAATGCCTCAGACCCTTCCCCGCCCCCAAATTTTCACACGAAAATAACCTCAAAGTAATGTCATTCTAAGTTCTTTTTTTTTTCCTTTTCAACCATCAGTATTTACAAATGCATATTCCACGAGAAATACCAGGGACAATTAATTTGCATTTAAATGTCTCTGGAAATACTAAGCAGTCCTAAGCATAATATATTTGAAGTAACTACCATTTCCAGTTTGAGATCGAAGGAAACATGAAAATGTTACCACGAAAAGTTTTAGTTGGAATATAGATACCAAGCAATGATGCGATAAAATATATTGGGGACGGATCGACTTTGAGGCTGGAACAACTTTAGTCATAACAACTAGCCGGAACTACTTGGGAACTGAACAACTTTGGCCTACTTTGGAACAGAACTACTTGATACTTACTAGAAGAACTGGGATATTGTAATAGAGCATAACAAATCTCAACTTCTGTAAGAGCACTGGAATAGTAAATCATCAAAGATGGTGCAAGAGACTTGGCCAAGTCAATAACATACTTTACCTTTATATATCAATAGGTATAGTGCCAAGGGAACTAAAATTAGCCAGAGTTAAACCTCTATATAAAAAAAAACAATAGAAAAGAAGTAGATAATTACATGAATGGCATGGCAAGCATTCTTTGCATTATTTCTAAAATACTTGACAAATCTGTCTTTATGCAGCTGGAGAAACATCTTATTAAAAATGAGTTTCTGTATTGATTCCAGTCTGGTTTTAGATCTTCGTACTCAACCGATACTTGTCTCATCAATATCAGACCATAGAAAATAGCAAATATCAAAAGGTTTATTTACTGGAATGATCATGATAGTTCCATACTGTCATGACTGTTGACCATCATATTATATGTGAGAAACTTTAGACAATGGGGAAGAATGATACAAAATGGTTCAAATATTATTTAACAGAAAGGAAACAGCTCGTAAATGTAAATGGAGTTGATTCAGGACTACTCAACATAACTTTTGGGGTTTCCCGAGGATGCATTTTGGGACCTTTGCTCTTGGATCCCATGTCATGTAAATGATATTACCATTAGTACCAATTCTGACTGCAAACTCCTCCTTTACACTGACGACAGTCACTATAACCTTTCCCCATAAGAACCCAGCGATTATATCTTATAAACTAGGGAAGGATTTGAATCTTGTAGCAATTAGCTCATCGTTAACAAACCTTCTTTGCATCTTTGAAAAACTGAATGTATTGTATTTGGTCCAAAACGAAAACTAAAAAATTTTGAGATAAAATGTAACAATCACATCATTAAATATCGAGTGAAAATAAAATATCTTGGCCTAGAAATTGATCAAAATTTATCTAGAGAGAGCACCGTGAATTCTATCATTAAAAAAGTAAATTCCAGACAAAAATTTATGTACAGGAAGGTGAATTGCTTGTCAAAACACTAGAAAAAAATTGTCAATGTTTCTCATCCAATGTCATTTCAATTATTCTTGCTCATCATGGTATGCCAGTGTTTCACAAAAATTGAAAAAGTCACTTCAAGTTGCTCAAAATAAAACAGTGCATTTTATTAATAACATATATCTTCGATCTTGTGTGGATAAACCTGAGTTGGCAAACCTGGGCTTATTAAATGTTGAAGATAGAGTAAAACAACTGAATGGGGCACACAGAATTTTTGTCGAAAAAGCGAGACATAGGCGTGCAAAGTATGACGGCGACGGCAACTGTGTTAACTTTTACTATATACAGGATATTTTGAAAACCCTTTGATGTAGGAACATCATATTTGGTCCAGTGGTAGTACTAATCAAGTGCTACCTGAC